>JAVXUL010109776.1:0-18385 GCA_035590515.1 Trichilia minutiflora
TCGAGGAATTCCAAATCGACTCAAAATATTTTCTTTTAAAAATTTGATCACTGTTTTATGATTATTATTTCGACATGAAATTGCCTCAATCTATTTTAAGACATAATCTACTGCAATCAATATATACACAAAACCAAAGGAATGTGAAAAATGACCCATAAAATCTATACCCCAACAATCAAAAACTTCAATAACAAGAATGGAGTTTAAAGGCATCATATTTCGCTTTGAAATGGATCTTAATTTTTGATAATTCTCACATGTTTTATAAAATACATATGTATCCTTGAAAAGAGTTGTCCAATAAAAATCACATTACAAAATTTTTGTTACTATTTTTTTTGAAGAAAAATATCCTCTACATATCTCATTATAAAAAAAATTAATTACATTACTTACCTCATCTTCTGGTATGCACCTCCAAAATATTTTATCTGGGTAATACTTGAACAAACAAGGATCATCCCAATAAAAATTTCTCATCTCAAATAAAAACTTCTTCTTCTCCTGATTACTCCATTCAGATGGCATTTTTTCTATTGCAAAAAAAATTAACAATATTAGTAAACCATAGCATTGTAGTGACAGAAAATAAAATTTCATCAGAAAAAGAATCATTAATAGAGAGTTTTCAAATGATGAATTTATTGTGGCAGTTATCCCTGTTGAGATTTTTTTGAGGCAGTTTTTGCTGTTGTCCTATATGCCCAGAGGATTTCTGGAAGCTCGTCTGCCCAGGCTCACTTCCTCTCTCCCAGCTTTTTCTTTAATAACTTCTTGATTTTTTTATTAGCTACTTCCACTTGCCTATTTGCTTTAGGGTGGGCAGAAGAGGCGAGCCTGATGTCAATGTTCCATTCTTGACAAAAATCTTCTAATCCTCTATTATCAAATTGCCTCTCATTATCAGCGATCAGTACACTAGGGATGTCGTGTCTATAGAGGATATTTTTTTGGATGCAGGCAATCACATTTCTTTCTATAATTTTGGATAAGGGCTCCACTTCCACCCACTTGATGAAGTAATCAATAGCCACAATGGAATACTTTGCCTAAGCTTTGATGATCGAAAAAGGTCCTATCAAGTCAAGTCCCCACTAGACGAATAGCCAAAAACTGAGCAGGGTGGTCAGGTTCTCGGGGGGCTACTCGAGACGTCCCCATGGACTTGACAGGCATAACACTGGCGAACCTGGTCATAGATGTCATGCTTCATGGTCGGTCAGAAGTATCCTTATCTCAGTACTCGGAAGGCTAGGTTCTTGCTGTCACTGTGACTCTCATAGAATCCCTGGTGCATCTCTTCCAATACCTCATTTGCTTCTGATGACGCAAGGTATCTCAAATAAGGAGTGCTAATCCCTCGTTTATAGAGAATACCATCTATTACTTCAAACCTAGTGATCTTCCTCTTAATCTTAAGAGCTTCGTTCTTGTCGTAGAGGAGTAACCCTTCCTCTATGTATCTCCGAATAAGATCCATCCAAGTAGGTGGCTCTTCCTTGGTCATCATTATTAGGTCATCATCCGACTGACTAATGCTCTTACAATTCAGGATCTCTACAGGGACCATTTTTAGAAGGTCTTCAATCAGTGTTGAGGCGAGCTTTAACAACGCATCGGTCCAAAGGTTCTCAGATTAAGGAATTCTTCATAGTTTTACCTTGGTGAATTTGCTGATTAACTCTTGGGTTTTCAAAAGATAAACCCTTGTGTTTTTCTCTCGGGCTTGATAAATACCATTCACATGGTTTACCAGGAGTTGGGAGTAACTACTGATCGTGAAAACACGTACCCCAATCTCCAATGCTATCCTTAGTCCTGCCAATAAAGCTTTATATTTTACTTCGTTATTAGTAATAAGAAAAGAAAATCTAAGAGCATACATAACCTCCTCTCCTTCGGGGTCGACTAGGACGATGCCTGCTCCGCCTTCACTGATGCACGCTGACCTATCGATAGATAAATACTAGAGGGGAGGGCTTCCGAGATCAGGCTGATCTAGTCCCATAGAGTTTGATCAATTTTCACTTTGATGTGAGATAGTCAGGATTCCTTCAGTTGCGTGCTCAGCCATGAAAACTGTCAGTGCCTGCCCTTTGATAGCTTTTCAGGACTGAAACTTGATATCAAACTCACTGAGCTCTCTCGATCAGTTGACCAGCCTTCCAAACAGTCAGGTCGATAAATAATATACCTGAGTGATTGGTCAGTGAGCACCGTTATTTCATGCGCTTAGAAGTAAGGACGCAATTTTCTAGCTGCTATAATAAGTGTCGATGCCAGCTTCTTAGGTTCTGTGTATCGGGTCTTGGCATCCAACAATACCCTACTAGTGTAGTAGATGGGCCTTTAGATTTTCTGATGATCATCCCTTCCCAACATTGAACTAAAGGCGTGCTGGCTGACCACGAGGTAGAGGTACAGAGCCTCTTCCGACAAAAGGCTAACCAAATGTGAGACTAAGGCTAAGTAGACTTTGAGTTGCTAAAATGAACTTTTACACTCTTTGTCCCGTTTCATACCCTTGCCTTTTCTTACAGCTCTAAAAAAGGGGAAAAACTTGTTAGTGAATTTAGAGATGAAACGGTTGAGGGTCGCTAACCTCCCAGTCAAGCTCTATAATTCCTTCAAGGTCTTGAGGGCTCTCAGGTCCATTATAGCTCAAACCTTTATCGGGTTAGCCTCGATTCCTCGTTCATGATTATGAAGCCTAAAAAATTTCCTGACCTGACATTGAACGCGCACTTCTTAAGATTGAGCCTTAAGTTGTATTCTCTAAGGAGGGAGAAGGCTTGCTCTAGGTGGAGAGCATGATCCTCAACCTTGGTGGATTTCACAATCATGTCATCTATATATACCTCTATAGAAATTTCAATTAGTGGCTTGAACACTTTGTTTATGAGCCTCTGAAAAGTGGCTCTGGCATTCTTCAACCCGAAGTGCATCACCCTGTAATAATACAACACTTAATCTGTAATAAAGCTTGTCTTGTCTTGATCAGGAAGATTCATAGGTATCTGATTGTATCCAGAGAAGGCATCCATGAAGCTTAATAATTTATGCCCAGCAGTGAAATCTACCAACTAGTTGAGTCGAGGCAGGGGGAAACTATCCTTAGGGCAGGTTTTGTTGAGGTCAGTAAAGTTGACACACATTCGTCAGCTCCCATTGGCTTTATTCACCAATACCACATTTGTTAGCTGGTCGAGGACTTGATTTCTCTGATGAGCCCCGCTTTGAGCAGTTTATCAACCTCCGCCTGGATGGCCTTCTGCCTTTCCGTATTAAAGACTCTTCTCTTCTGCTAGACTGGCTTATAGGCGGGATTGATGACCAGCTGATGGGTCATGACATCTACATCTATCCCTAGTATGTCCTTATGACTCCAAGCGAACACAACTTTGTTTCGCTCTAAGGTCGAAATTTGTAGCTTCTTACCCTGATCATTTTGTCAGGGTGCCGCTCATCAATCGTCACATTTTCTGGACCTCCACTGGTTCCAAAATTGGACTTTGGGGTATGCCTCCCTCTGTAATGTCATCAAGAGAGGAGGATGCCGCCTGAACGTCAGTCATCTCAATGTCTTCAGGGGCTAGTATCCTTTGTGCCCCGACAGTTGTTTCAAAAGGTTCTCCCTAGATACAGTACATTTTTCGAGCGGAGGTAGTGAAGCAAGATCTTACTTCCCTTTGATTACCTCTGATATTTTAGATCCCATCTCCAACTCAAAATTTTAACTTTAGGTAGTGTACGCTTTCCATCACTTTGGTGTTTCAGAGAAAAGGTCTCCCCAGGATTACCAAGCAGGGGATCTTTAGATCTACTACTTGGAAGCACACCATGATCGTCCGTTGGTAGTGCTTATCGCCTATAGTCATGAGCAACTGTACCGATCCTAAGAGAATAATGTAGGAGTCCCCGAATCCGTATAGGGCCGAGTTAGTATAGATCAACTCTAGATCTTTTATACCCATAGAGTTCAGGATATCTTTGAAGATGATATCCACTAAACTTCCCGTGTCAATCAAGATCCGACTAAGTTGCTTGGATGCTATCCCTATGGCCACTACTAACACATCATCATGCGGGTAATGTACTCCAACTTCATCCTCATCAGTAAATAGAATAGGGATAGTAGCAATCCTTGGCCTCTTGTTGACACGTACATTCATCACACGCGTATCTGATAGATGACTGGGCAAGGAGTAACGAGCATAATTCTTATCCAAGATAATCCTGCTAGGGTAGGTCTACCTGAGATGACTAAGATCCCCTGGTCAGGTCTCAAGGACCTACCATCTTTGAGGTGTCGTCTGCACCTAGGGTATTCTACTGGTAATCGATAATATAATAGATAAGGTAGTTATTTTTGATAAGTACCTCGATCTAGGATTGTAAGTCATTATATTAATCCGTAGTGTGGCCCTTCTTTTCATGATATTCACAAAACTTCCCTTTAGTTTTCTTAGGTACTTTGACCTTCATATTTCGGGGTTGGGGTGCCAATAACCCTCTATACTAAACATCTTTATACACTTTAAACAAAGGGGCTCTGAGGGGCATGAAATTACGAGTGGCTACCTGAGCCACCCTCTTTGGGTGATCTCTTGCTTGTTGAAATCTAGGCGGCCTATCATTCCTTCTTGCTTCATGGAGAGGTCTTCCCTGGCCTCTGTCTCTTCTGTCTCACCCAAGGTTCCCATAGCCATCCTTTTTTCTCCTTCGCTAAGGAGTTGGGTGTTGTTCTCTTTTGGTCAAAGTGGCCCGACCTTCCTCTTTCAACCTTAAGAGCATCTCTCCTTCTATCTTGATTTTATCAAGTAGCTTGCTCTAACCTACCTCATAAGAGTCCGTTGTGCACTGATGGATGGCATACCAGGCTTTTTTCATTTTTAGACCCCTTTTCAATCCTTCCAATGCCAAGGAGTGGTGGTACGCGCCCAACTTCATAACTTTCTTATGGTACGTCCTCACAAAACTCTTCAAAATTTCTTCGGGCTCCTGACGCACTGACAACAGAGTGCTTAGGTTGCGACTAGTTGTCATAGCTCCCCGACACTCATTTTTGAAGACCGCTACCAATTGGGTGTAACTGTCGACGTAGGCTGGTAGCAAATTCTTAAACCATCACCGGGCAGGTCCTTCTAATGTTAAAGGGAAGGGCTAACACATCTGCTAGTCAGTCAATCCCTAGATCAACATCATTTCTCGGAATGTGTCTAGGTGTAAGGAAGGGTCAGACTTTCTGGTATAAAGAGGCAGCTGAGGCATTTTAAACTTTCGGATAGACGAAGCTCTAGGATTTTCTCGGTGAAATGAGAGGTAAATGTAGAAAGATGACGAAGCTCTAGGATTTTCTCGGTGAAATGAGAGGTAAATGTAGAAAGATGAATAATATCAGCTCTTGGATTTTCTTCAAACTCGACTCCCCTTTTAGCCTTTAGTTCGTATAGCATCTTCTTTACACACTCTTTTACCTCCTTTTCTCGAGCATGTTTTTCATTGAGATAGAATCTCATGTTAGTGGAAGTCAGACTGTGCCTTGTTCTGGTCCCACTTACTGTGTCATAATCTTCATAACCGTCACCTCTTCTTTTATCATGCCCTTCATAAATTTAAAGGAAGTTTTGAGACCTGGGAAGGCAGGAGGTTCCTTTACTACTCTCTCAATCATCTTAGCTTGTTTTTTCTGTAAAGTTGTCAATTGGGTGCGAGGTACCCAACATTTGGCTCTGGCTGATTCCCTTATAGTATCACTATCAGTTAGGACTCGACCCTCCCTCCACTCCGAGGGATGTGATACTCTCGTTTCTCTCGGGCGGGCAACCTCCCCTGCTATCCATTACCTAATCTCCATAAACTCTTTTTCTAGTCTATTTGCCTTTTTTGCCATTAGCCTACGGTGAGAGGGACAGCATGTTCCTCACGTGCAAATGGGGCCCTTTCACCACCGCGTATAGTGCTGTCGCTGGAACTAGATTCCTCCGTTCTGCTTCTTCAATCTGCCATTCTTCCAAAACTCAAAACCACCAAACTTTTTTGGGTTGCTCTCACTTCTCTCTTTCTTGCTGAGTAACTCTATAAGTGGCTTTTTGTTAGTTTTTCATAGACGGTGCCAGCTATTGAGGTGTGAATTTGAATATAACTGTTATGTCGATGGATTCTCGACGGAGAGAGTGGTTGGCCGAATCCTTTCTTGCAGAGTCTCACCTCCAAGTCCCTGTAAGACATTAACATGCTAGAAGTTACATCGGATGGGGTTCCTGACGGGGAAACTTTGATGCCTAAGTTAACGAAAGAGTGAAAAATAGCGTAAACAATTCCGATAAGCAAAAGAGAAGAATGAAAAACTCAAGAAAGCAAAGTAGGGTAAAGGAATTTGAACCCTTTGTTTGCTAATTTTGCCTCTTTATATAAGGCCCTTGAAATGTGAGTGAAGTGACTTGGCATCGGAGAATGGAAATGATGGGATGGCCTGCCTTGAGACAGTATGTCAGTCGCTTTTATTTAAGGGATATGACATCTATCAAGCCTGATGTAGTCAGGCCCTCTAAGCTTTGGCGGGAGATAGGACAGATGTCTAAATTTTGTCAGGTCGATGCTTCTTATTACAGAGTCTTTAATTATTACTCATTCCCATTTTTGATGATCTCCAAGGGCTAATAATGAGTCAGGCTTTCTGAGAGGCAATGGTTAAGGGGCTTGGATGGTGATAATCAAGGTTCCTGAGAGGCTAATGGTGAGCAGTTAGGTTCTTAAAGAGGCGTGAGTCAAGGAGCTCGGGTAGCAGATAGTCAAGGACCTGAGGGGTATGAGTCAGGGAGTCCTAGTGGAGGGTAGTTAGGACCTTGGGGGCGTGAGTCAGGTGGCACTGTTATGAGGATCGCGAGTGACAGATGTCTACCCAAGAGATCTCCACGTGTTGTACAAACTTTTACCCAAACAAGGCTAGATTAGCTGCACAAGAGTATAGCCAAGAGAAAATTTATGATAAGGCTTATAAATATATGGCTAGACTATTAAGTAATAAGAATACTCTTAACCTTTGTTTGCTTTAAAATTTTCAAACTCTATCAAATGGATGTTAAAAGTGCCTTTTTAAACAGTTTTTTAAATAAAGAATCATATATAAAGTAACCTTCCAAGTTTAAAAGTCATAAATTTTTAAACTATGTTTATAAACTTACTAAAACCCTTTATGATTTGAAACAAGCTACTAAAGCTTGGTATAAAAGGCTTAGTCAATTTTTATTAAACCATGATTTTGTGAGGGGGAGAGTTCAAACTATACTTTCATCAAAACCAAAGATGATTATATATTATTGGTTTAAATATATATAGATGACATCATTGTTGGAAGCATTTATGACTTCTTGTGTATTGAATTTTTTAATCTTATCAAAACTGAGTTTGAAATAAGTATGATAGGCGAGTTAAAATTTTTCTAGGTCTTCAAATAAAATAAACCAACAATAGTATTTATACTCCTATTTTAAATACATCAAAAAGCTATGAGAAAATTTTAGCTATTCAAGGCAAAATAATTCACAATCCTATGAGTACCTCCACTTTCTTAGATAAGGATGAGTTAAGAAAGAATGTAGATTAAAGGTTATATAAAGGTATGATAGGTTATTTGTTATATTTGACAGCCTTTAAACTAGACATTCTTTATATTGTTTATGTGTGCATTAGATTTCAATCAAATCTAAAGGAATCACATCTTATAACTGTTAAGAAGATATTTAGTTACCTTAGATGTACACCAAACTTAGGATTATTTTATCCAAAGGATGGTGAATTTGATTTGAAAGGCTACTTAAATGTCGACTATGGAGGTTATAAGGTGGATAGAAAAAGTAAAAGTATGATATGTTACTTTCTAGACAATACATTGGTGACTTGATTTAGCAAGAAAAACACTATTATTTTATCAATAACAGAAGTATAATATGTACTTGTAGGTAGTTGTTGTGCACAACTCTTATAGATTAAACACTAATTGTTTGGCTACGAATTAAAGATTACCGAAATTCTCATTATGTGCAACAATATTAGTGCTATTAATCTAACAAAGAATCTCATTCATCATTCTAGGACCAAGTATATAGAAATTCGACATCACTTTATTAGGGATCATGTGAGTAAAAGGAATGTGTACATTGAATATGTCATTACTAATGATCAATTGAAAGATATTTTTACAAAATCTCTTGATAAAGAACACTTTTGTGGCATTAGGAATAGGTTAGAAATGATGGAGATAAGTGAGAATAGAGAAAATCGAATTAGGTTTGAAAGAGAGTTGATTTTTTAAAAAAAAGATCGATACAATAAAGATTTTATATCGATATATTTAGAAAGTGTTGATATAAATGGGATATGTATTGACACTTTAAGTTAATGTTAAGTATACCAAAATATGTGCTCTTAGAAAACATCGATATAAAGGACATATATCGATTTGGGTCTCAAAAGTATCGATACTAAATAATGAAAGTATTGACATTTTAAGAGTTGACCATTGAGCCAAAGTATTGATCTTAGAAAGGACTTATACTCAGGGCATGAGTCATTATTAAGAATAGGAAAGTATTAACATTTTGAGGGTAAGTGTTGACACTTTAGGTTGTATTTAATATGCATCAAATATACAGATAAAAATGTTGTCTGACAACATTGACACATGTTATGATAGGATCAATTCTAGACTTTTTGGTTTCTTGCCCAAAACGACTTAGCAAATATGCAAATGACATGTGTTCTCACCCAAAAAAATTGAGGAGTTATGCCTTTCCAATTTTTGAGATCTAAAAGTTTAAATATAAAGTGTTGATACTTTCTCTAAAAGTATCGACATTTTTTTCCCAGATTGAAAACTAAAACATTAAGTATCAAGACTTCGCCTAAAAGTATCGATACTCCATTCAATTCATATTCAAACTTTATAACCATCCACGTTTCAATTTCTTTTTAGTTTTACACTGTAAAAGGCAATAAAAATCATTATTCTCTCTATAAAAATCAATCCTTCATCTCTCAAGCTCTCTGTAAATCTATTGATTATTGCTAAATCTTTCACAAAATCAATATGCTTTTAAGGATGAAAATCCTCGTGAAGGTGCTAAAAGGAAAAAGATAGAGATGTAAGAGCCCAAATCAAACTTCACCTGGAATGCAATATCTAGGGTTCAGCAACTCTAAAAGCCGAATAAAGGTTCCTCACACAATTTATCCATAGAAAGATATCTTCAGGTCATGTTATTGACTTTGAATTTCTTCAATCTATTAGATTTCTATATTTATAATAATTTTAAGAATTTAGATGGGTTAGATTCTTGAACTATAAGAGACAATATCATAAATAATTAATCAGATTATTTTATTCAAACTTGGATAATAAAAACCCCGAAACTACATTCAGCATATCTGTTAAGTGTGTTGAGTTTGAAATTAATGAGATGACACTATAGGGTATCTAAGTATTATTCTTGGAAGGGAGTAATATCCATATGTGTTTTTGATAATGAACAAAGAGATTATGTTAAATGTCCAATGTTTTTGAATGGATGAAATTTGACTATTAGAAAAATTAATTGAGTTGTTAATAAGTTTATAATATTTATTTAGGGTTTAATCATATTAATGCATACTTTATGGATTAAACTTGGCATAATCATCAAAACCATAAAAATAAGGCTAACCTTTAACCTTGGAAGATGAAGAAATTAGTTCTAAAATTATAGAACCTCTAAGATTTCAAACTATCCTTTATCAATCTTCCTTGGCTATATATGAGAGAGAAGAGAGCTTGAGTGTTTAATTTTAATTTTCATTCAAAAATGAAGATTCTAACTAAAATTGGAAAAAAGGACTCATTTTTATATTCTCACTATAATTACTTAAATGTCTATGACTTGGTCAAAGACATTTGTATTCTATACTTGTCCAATAAGCTTTTTAATAGTACAATGATGAAATAATAAGTTTATCCTTATTAAACATTTTAATATCAAACTTGTCCTAAAGTTAGTTAAACCACCTTTGACAAACTTTAATTAATTTTATTTATATTTTTTAATATTAATAGAATATTATAACTTATTTTAAGTTATAATTGAGTCAATTTATAATACTCTCAGAATCATTAAACTGTTTAACATGTAAATAATTTATAGTTTTTGAATAATTATTATTATCAAGAGTGCTAGTTCTTTTAACAGATAACAATTAATATTCTCTCTTATAGTAAGAAAGAAAACAAAAGGTTTTTAATTGTGATCTCTTGGGTTTACTATAGTGTTAGCCATAAGCCAAAATTGATTTTATAGATTTCTTTTCAAGCTCTTTGGATATCTAACGACTATGGTTAATATCTAATAATGTACCATAGTCCCTAAATCATAATAAAGAAAATCGTCATGAAACTATTTAATCTCGATTATACGTATCATATGGATAATATCCCACTATCATCTAATCTCAACTAAGTTAAGGTTTAGAGAAAGTAAACCCTGAACTTATTATCAGTTTTAGACTTTTAGTCCACACGGGTTAAACTTATCACTACAAACTCTTTTATGTGGCTTAAAAGTTCCCTCGTCAAGGGTGTTAGGGTTATCCATTTACTAATATTCAGAAGGGAACTCAAATCTGGATAGAGTTAATGATAACTAAAACTCTATACATCGAGTCGATGGATCCTATCTTGATAGTCATTTATATCCTAATATAAATAACTTATAACCAAACCGACTTCTTATATAAGATGTGATTAGTCTTATACTTATACACCATGTAACCTTTGAATCTATATCAGATAACGACTATAACTTCTCAGGTCAAAGGAGTAAGTCGTATATTAATATAATTAAATGATGAATCATTAGCTACATACATTCTATGTGATTCATCATTTCTTTGATCACATTTGAAAAATAGCTTTTTAATTATTAAACTACACTAATATCCTAATGATTTAATTATCATATCACCTATACTACTATCATCTCATAATATTCACCAGAGACATTCGGTGTACCTACTATACGATATTGATGCCTAGTTGATATTGTGTATATAAGGAATAATTTATATAATTCAATTATTTGGACATTCATATGTGTACTTTATTCATTAGTATGATTAGAAAGAGGAAGCAGTATACACATATGAACAGAAACAATTTCTTTATCAATATATATGTATAATACATATATATACAGTGATATAATATAAAATACACTGAAACTGACAAGAAGAATGATTTGTAGGGTATATTACACTAATAATGAGATATGTTATGATATCAGATATAAAGTTAACTTATGGGTATAAGTTAATAAACTAATGTATTGGATCGATCTGCCATGAGATTCCTACATGGATTGTTATATGAGTATTATAAGCGATTCTTATAGTAATAATAATGTTGGTGTAATATACTATAGAAACCATTCATGTTATCGATTTTAGGATATATACATATATATTGTAATATATCTACTATACATATATATTGATGAAGAAATTGTTTGTTAGTCATATGAATAAGCTATTTTCTTCTTCCAATCATACTAATGAATAGAGTATATATATATCAATGTCTAGATAATAATGATTATCAAACTGCTCCTTACATATACAGTATCGATTGGATATTGTTATTCTATAGTAGGCACATTGAATGTCTCCGGTGAAGATCATGAGATGATATTAGTATGAATAATAATAAAAGTCATGTCACTAAGACATTAGTGTAGATTAATGGTTACAAAATAATTTTTTGAATGTGACCAAAGAAATAATGAATCACATAGAATGTATGCAATTAATGATTTATCATTCGAATGTATTAGTATAAGACATTCTCTTTTGACCTAAGACATTATAGTCATTATCTAATATAAATACATATGATTCATATGGTATATAAGTACAAAACTAATCATATCTTATACAAGAACCTAATTTGGTCATTAGTTGTTTATATCAGGATGCGAGTGACTGTCAACATGGGATCCGTCGACTCAATGTATATCGAATTCGAGTTACTTTTAGCTCAATTTGGTTCAAATTTTTAAAAGAGTATCAGTAAATGGCTGAAACACTAAATCCTAGTTAAGTAGTGACAAATATCATACGAAAGAGTTTGTAGTGATGGGTTTAACACATAATGATGAATAGTTTATACAAACACTGAGTTTAGGGTTTTGAATTTCTATGAGCTCTGACTTAGTCAGGTTAGATAACGAAGGGACATTACCCATGTTAGTGTGTATGCCTTAGAAACCATTAGTGTTCTCGGTTTCAGGGTTATTGATCTTGTATAAACCTTTTATATATTAATGAAAGAAGTAGTTCTTTATTTATATATATTTACTGCTTTCTTTTTTCATGCAAATGAATAATGAATGTATGTAAATTGTTCAGATTATTTTATTTAATTGTTATTAAATAAATTATCAAATCGTTTTCTACGTACGTGGTGTTGATTGGGCACCCATATCACATAGTAAGTATACTAGATGTCGTCTAATAATATTATATGATAATATATATAGGTTAACAATATCAGTATTGTCATAAGTGCATTAATGTGGATTCATAGTTGATGAACTATTTGTCGAACAAGACTAAATATCGATGAATCATATGGTATACATATAGTCAATGATTTATCGATAGATTGTAATAGTGTGTAACGTAATCCTTTGACCTGAGATGTCTGGAATCAGACTCTATATGGATGGATATATTTCATATGGTGTATAAGTGCATGGCTAATATCGCCTTGTACAAGAAGCCGGTTTGGGTATGCTTTGTTTATATAGGTGAACAGTTGACAGTCAAGATGGGATCCGTTGGCTTGACATATTGGGCTGAGAACTTTTATTGCCTTAGTCCAAGTCAAGTTTCTAATCGAATGTCAATATGATGTCTTCATTAGAAGTCTGTGGCTATAGTATAATATTGATATATGATCAACGATTCAAAGGAGAATTGAGATTAAGGTTTTGACAGTCCATGAACCCTTTCTCGATTAGGATACGACGACAGAAAGACATCACTCACACGTTACATGCAATCAATAAAAAGGTTTGATGAAGATCTTTCTTCATCATGACTTAGGGATTATGGCGTATTACTAGATGCTAACCATATTCGATGAGCATCTGAAATATTTGGAGTCGAAATATTTAACATATGTTCACGGTTGAGTCACGCTGAACTTTCATGGTCCACTAAGATCCTTGAACGCTTATTCACATGAGAGATAGATAAAATATTATCGAGAAAGGGCTAGCAACCTCATGATAATATAGAAATAGGCTGATACGTATAATGGTTATACATATTAATGATTATTTAAAGTGTTAAAGAGATGATATAATGATATCATAAAGTAATTTAATGTAAATTACTTATCAAATTTGATAATAATGATTATCAAATAAGTTAAAATATAATTTTAAGGCAAAATGGTGAAAATGAAATAAAATAGTTTCATTTAGTGTAAAATAACCATTTTCCCCTAATGTGATACATGTGTGTAATTTATTGTAAATTATATATTTAAATTTTATAATTTTGATTATCAAACATATTAAAATATGATTTTAATATAAAATAATAAAATCTAAATTAAAATATTTAATTTAGATGAAAAAGATTATTTTACCCTTATATGTAAATATAACCAAAGACATTATGATAATTGAACTATAATTATAGATTTTGTTTAATCCACTATATTAATTAATTTGTTAATTAATTTGACCATTAAATAATTTATTTAAGTGTTAAATAATGAATAAAAATTGATTTTATTTATTGCCAAAGTTAATACACATGTAATTATATTATTTGATAATATTTTAATTTTGTGTTTTAATTTGATTAGTCCATTTGTATGGTTACACACATATAAGATGGATGTTGACGTATCACATACTTTTCATTTATTTATTGTATTTATTAGATAAATACCAATTTATTTAAATGAAAAAGAAAATAAAAATTATAAATATCTTTTTAATTTTCATTTTAATTAATGAAAAATGAGTTATTTTCCATCTCTCTGTCAAGCACAAATTCGGTAGCCATGAGGAAGGGAAGAGGATGGTGTCAAGTGATTAAGAGTCATGGTATTGGTTCTTGAATTCATCAAACAAGCATCCTTGCAACAAGTTTAAACAAAGCCCCAAGGTAATTCTCTTTAAAAACCATTGTTTTTCATCTTATTAACCTAGGGTTTTTGGCATAAAAACTTACAATTCAAGTATGATTTAGATCCTAAAACTTTCAACCCATACAGTATGTACAATCAAAAGTAAATGATTTGATAAAGATTTTCTTCATTATGGTTTAGAGATTATAACATATTGTTAGATGTTAACCATAGTCATTAAGTATTTGAATAGTTTAAAACAGAATCGATAAGATCAATTTCGGCTCATGGCTAACATCACAGTGAATCTAAGAGATCATAGTCAATATCCATTTGTTTTCTTATTAAATATGAAGAAGAATATTAATTGTTATCTACTAAGAGAGCTAGTACTCTTAGTAATAATAATCAATCAAAAATTATAAATTATATACGTTAAATAATTTAACAAGTCCAAAAATATGATAAATTAATTTGATTATAACTTAAAGTAAGTTATAAATATTCTATTGATATTAGAAAATATAAGTGAAATTAATTAAAGTTGGTCAAAGGTGGTTTGACTGCCTTCAAAATAAGTTTGGCATTAAAATGTGTAATAAGAATAAACTTGTTATTTTATCTTTTACTATTAGAAAGCTTATTGAACAAGCTTTGGATTCAAATGTCTTTGACTTTATTGTCAAGGATATTTTAATAATTAAAGGGGCATTATAAATATAAATTAATTTTGTCTTTATCATATCTTTTTAATTTTGAGAAAAATTAAGAAAACAAAAACTCAAGTGCTCTCTCTTTCTCTTCATTTGGCCAAAGAAGAAAACAATTGGGGGTTTGATCAATTGCAGGTCTCCATAAGTTTGGAACTTAATTCTTTATCATCTAAGGCTAAAGGTTAATCATTTATGCTTTAATTTGATGATTATGCCTTAATTAAATCCTAATTGTTTAAATATGCATGTTTGATTGGTTGAATTTTTTAAATATTTCTCAGCTTATATTTTACTTATTTTTGAGTTATTATATGATGTTTTAATAAATTTTTGCTTCTTTTTGTGTTGTAGGGCCAAATTCGTAAAAGTTGAGAAATTGTGTATTTTAGAGCTATTTTGTGCAGTTTCCATAAATAGGTAATATCTTGCTGTAGAATAATCAAATTTTGATGATTCAAGATTCTTTGGAAAGAGGACTCAACAATATAAAAGTTTTATGAAGAGGTTTAATACGTTTAGAGGCTATTGGAGGAGTTAAAAGTGAAGGAAATAATCTTTTCACTAGAGGTCAAAGCTATGCAAAAGTGAAAGTGACATTTGAAGGTTTAGATATATTTTTAGCATACTTATTGATATCTAATAAAGAAGTAAACTTCTAGACGTATTACATGAATCAATCTTTCCATAGAGTACTCATAATCTTAGTTTAGAGATTGTTTGGGCCTTCAAACCCACCCCAAAAAAATTGAAATCTAGTTCTGCTTTGGAAAAGAGTAGTGTATAGTAAAATAAGGATATCTTCACATAGAGATATTGGAATCAAGAAATTCAAATTGTGTTGAAACGATAACGTCAAGATATAAAACTTTCATGTAGACATAAAATTCATTTAAAGACGTTAGAAGCATCAAAACTGGCTGTAAAGGAAGAAGCCAATAGCAAAAAAAACAGAAACTTGGCGCTGTAAAGCCATTTTTGGGGCTGTAACACCAGCCTAACTAGGGATTACATGGATTTTGCGTGTTTTTATGTTTATGCTCTGTTTTTCCCTTTCAAGCCCTAGTTTTTGAAGCCTATAAAAAGGGAAACTTTTAGAGAATTTGGGGGGCAGCCACCACACTTAAATTGAAGAGAAAAACTGGAAGAATTATGGAGATCAAGTGAAGAAGCCATGGAATCAAATGATTGGAGGAGGATTCAACCATGAATTTTTCTTTCTTTCTCTAGTTTTCTTGTTTAATTCTTTGTAAACCATGAATTTATGGATTTGTATGGTGTTTATTCTATTTTTATGTTAGAATGAATTTATAATCTAGAGTTTTGATTTAATTTATACCTTTTGGATGATTTACTTACCTTGTTTGTTTATTTAGTCTTTTCAATGGTCTATTTATGCTAATCTATATTTAATGCCTCTAATTTCTTGTTTGAGAATTAGTGAGATCAATTGAAGATGAACACTCGGGAGAGGTAATCTTAGGTTAGAATTTGATTAGTGTAACATAGGTAATTAACAAGTTAGGAGATCGTTATTGCTTATAAAGAATAATCAAGAATGAAATAAACATAACAACTCAAGGTTTTAATTTTCGTTAACAATTTAGAGTTTTTCATAGTGATAGACAAAAATATGGATTTAAAATTGTATAAGCTATCAAAATTAGGATTTAGAGTTTTAATCAACTTAACTTTGGAGAGGTAGTTGGTTGCATTACGAATCTTGTCTTAGAGACCTGAAAATAATTGAATAATAAACTAAGATATTTTTATTGTTTAATTGGTTCGTTACTCTTTTCATGAGTTTATTTGTATTATACTTTGCTTAATGCTTCTAGTTCACTGGCTATGGATTAGATGATTTTGAATTTAGGATAAGGCGCTCGAGAGAGGTTTTGCTAGATTAGAGTGTGTATAATACAACCTAGGGCGTTGATGAGTTAGGAGGCTATTAATCCCTTTGAAGACTATTAGAGAGAATCTAAGAACTTAATGCATTTCTAATTCTTAGATTTAGATAGGGATATCAAATTTGGGTTTTAAGAATAGACTTGACTTGACTTCGGGAGGGGTAGTCAAATAATTTAGTATTCTTGTTTTATAAACTTGGAATTGAGTAAATGACGAATTGGTATGAGAAACATAGTTGAGTGCTAGGTGAAATCAATTCTCTAGAACATTGATACTTCAGGTTTTCCAATTATTTGTGGCTATGCTTCATGTATATAATGTATCATATTAGTTGTAATTAGCTTAGTTTAATTTAATTTGTTATTTTCATGGGTATCTAAATCAAATTAGTATTAGTTCACCTATAGTACTTAACATAAGTTAAATTAATTTTCTGTGGATACGACAACCTTGTACTTACCATTTCTATACTAAAACTTGACACCATACACTTGCAGTCGATTTTTGCACGCACGTTATGGAGCAAACAATATCATACCTTAATTGAACCCTAATTGGTTAAATATGCATGTAACACCCTAATTAATGCTTAGTCATGATTAATAACTATCAAATAATGATGTGTTTCTTTGACTTGAGATCATCATGATTATTGACATATAGATGATATATTTTAGTATTTTTAAATGTCATTTATAAGACTGTAATAGGATAGATTATAAAGAAAATAGTTAGATATATCATAAATCATATGGAGGGATATATTTGATCAAGATAGGATTTGTCCCTTCTGTATAATAGGAGTGATTTCTTTGAGTCCCTTTGATTGAGTATGATTATGAAAATATGTGGTCATACTCAAATAAAGAAATATGTGATATTGATCTCATTTTATCGAAGAATTATACTCAAGATATCAAAGAAATACAAAGATTAAACTTTAAAAGGATGACACATTCGATACCTCATATTCAATTAAGATAATAGAAACAAAGGGATTAAACTACATGGTAACATTGATCACGAATAAAAGTGATGTTGAACCATTTATATTCTCATTACTTGAGTAGTTATGATGTGTTGTTAGACATCATTCATGATTTGTGACACAAAAATTAAATTTTAGTGTTATAACTTACGAGAACCTATTAAATCGCATATTAAAGCAAGAATGATGAAAATATAAAATTTATGAGATTGATTTATCCTGATTTGAGGATTCTTTGTGTTATTTGAGTATTGATTTTTGGTTAAATCTATTTTATAAATTTGGGCTAAATATGTTAGTTTAAACTTTACTAAATAGATTGGACTTTAAGAGTAAGACCATGCTAATATAAATAATAGGTTAACTTTGTTTATTAATAAGTTTATTAATAATGGGCTGAATGCCACCTAAAAGGTCTATGGTGAAATCCTACTAAGGCAACCCAAAAGGGGGGGTTGAATTGGGTTTTAAAAATTTTAAGATAAACTCTCCATTATTTTTAAATTTTCACAACTACTAAGTATACACAAAAATAAGGATAAGGGAATAGAAAGATTGTACAACACGATTTATAGTGGTTCGGCCAACTCCAAGCCTACGTCC
>JAVXUL010109794.1:0-18380 GCA_035590515.1 Trichilia minutiflora
TTATACCCCTCCTATTTATAATCCAAAGGATGAGAGCAAATACATACAACTAATTCATGGGGGATGGATGCAAAACACCTATCCCAATAAATCTCCACTATGGCTTGTATTCGGCACACACAAAAGATAAAATAATTTACTCTAAATTGCTCCACCTTCTTCATTAAAGCCCCAACGGGCTTAAGCCACAATCAATAAACACCAATCAAGCTCAAGCATTGCTTGAACTTGTAAACTGAAGAGGCTTCATAAACATGTAACAGGATTATCCTTGGTACTGATCTTTCAAACAAGATCTTTTTCTTCAACTATGATATCCCAAATACGTCGATGTGCTTTATTCTCTAATGATATATCTGATCTTTAGTCAAGTGAATAACCCTCTGACCGTCACAATGAACTGTAATAATATCTTGATGTAGTTTGAGTTTATCAAAAACCCTTTCAACCATAAGGCCTCCTTGATTGCCTTGATCACTGTCATATATTTTGCCTCTGTGGTAGATAAAGTTATAACATAGTTTTAAAATTGCTTTCCAACTAACTGCACATCCACCAATGCAAAATATATAGTTTGTAATTGATCTTTTTTTATCAAGATTTCTAGCATAATAAGAATTTATGAAACCAATCAAAGTATCACTATTTATTTTAAACTTCAAACAAGTGTCTAAAATACCACGCAAGTATTTGAGAATCCACTTCATGGTTTGCTAGTGTTCTTTAACTAGATTAGACATATATCTACTAATAACACTAACTGCTTGTGAGATATAACAAATCATAGCATATATAATACTATTAGCAGCGCTTGAATATGGTTCATATGCCATATAATCTATCTCTTCATTTGACTTGGGTGACTGAACAGCTCATAATTTGAAATGGCTAGCAAGAGGAGTGCTAATAGCTTTTGCATTTTTCATGCCAAATCTTTCCAAAACTCTTTCAAGATAATTTTTTTATGATAAATATAATCTTCCACCTCCTCAATCTCTCTTAATTTTTAAACCAAGAATTTTCTTAGTTGCTTCCAAATCTTTCATCTCAAATGTATTATTCAACTAAGTCCTTAAAATCTAAATTTCTTTCATTTTTTTAAAAATGAAATAACCATCTTCTAATTTTTAAAAGTAAACATAGTTTCATACATACTTTGCAAATAATCATAACTCAACATAAAAGAATTAAACCTTTTATACCACTGTCTCAATAATTGTTTTAGCCCATACAGTGATTTCTTCAACAAGTAAGCATGATCTTTGTAAAACCCTTGGGATGCTTTATATAAATTTGTTCCTCAAGTTCACCACGTAGAAAATTTGTTTAATATCAAGCTATTCTAATTCCAAATCATATATGACAACCAAAACAAGTAAAACACAAACAGAGCTATACTTAACCACAGGTAAAAGCACATTATTAAAACCAAAATCTTGTATCTTACTTTATACCTTTTATCTTTAACCTTTGGAATGCCATCCTTTTTCTTGAAGACCCATTTGCAACCAACGATCTTCTTTTCTAAAGGTGACTTTACAAGAACTCAAGTTTTATTTTTATCAAGAGATTCAATTTCTTCATTCATCTCAATTAACCATTCTCATGAATCATTACAAGAAACTACTTCTAAATAGATAAAAGGTTCACCAACTCTATCTATTTCTTTTGAAATTATCAAAGCATATGTGATCAAATATGTGTATCTCGATGGTGGTCAAATCTCCCTCCTTGATTTGTCTTTGGCTATGGAACACTCCTCCTCCTCTAGATTACCATATGAACTTTCAAGTGTCTCTATTGAATCTGATTGAGTGGTAGAGGAACTTGACTGAGAAGGAATGGAACTACTGATCTCTATCTCCTCTTGGTTTTGTATAGTATCATTCTTACTTGAATCACAAACACCAGAACACTTCTTTTTAAAGGACAATATAGAAAACTCATCGAATGTAACGTCTTTGCTAATTACAAATTTTGGGAATTTAAGATTTGAACACCTTAATCTATACCTTTTTATTCCATAAGCATACCCCAAAATAATATACATTTTAGTTCTAGGCTCCAATTTTTCTTGATTTACATATATGTATCTTGGGCATCCAAAAATTTTTAAATCAAAGTAATTTGTAGGAATAGTTCACCAAACTTTTTTAAGAATTATAAAATTAATAGCTATATAGGGAGCATGATTGATAATATGACAAGCTGTCAAAAATCGCCTCTACCTAAAAATCTTTTGTTAAGCATGCATTATAGATTATACAACGAGCTCTTCTCAAAAGAGTTATGTTAATCTATTCTACCACACCATTCTATTGAAACGTAATCTTGACTGAATGATGTTGAACAATTCCTTCGTTCTTAAAAAATTCATTAAATTTAACTTCTTAAAATTTCAAGCCATTATCTGTTCTAAACCTCTTGATCTGTCTTCCTATCTGTTTTTCAATAATAACTTTCCATTTCTTGAAGGTCTAGAAAACATCATTTTCTATTTTAAAAAATAAACCCAAATCTTCTTTGAATAATCATCAATGAAAGTTAACATATATTTGGCATCACCCTTAGACAAAATATCTAAAGGTCCCCAAAGATCTAAACGAATATGATCTAAGAAACCTTTTGTTTGCTGAACTTTTTTTTTTAAAAAGTTATTTCTTTTTTGTAAAAGGATAAATTTGTTACCACATATTTAAAAAAAAAAGTTCACTTTAATTTTTACATTTCAATATTTAATTGAAAAAAATTATCCTAATAACATATTTTTATTCACCTTATTTTTCACTCACAATACATATATTCATTAGTTTTTGAATAGCTTGAAATCATAATATTTATTCTCATAATGAACGGATTAATTTTCTTTAAATTTTTTAAAAGGAATTCTCATTTAATTTGCTCCCTTAACTTCAAATTTAAATTTAATGGACTTCAAGTTAGGTTGGATTAATGTCTTTATATATTTTTATTAACTATCAATTCATTCTATTAACCTTTTTCTATGCAGGTCACTTTTTCAACCCTGGAGATGTTGACATTGTCCTTCCTTAAAATTGAAAAGATATGGCTCCATCAATTTTGTCCATGTCAAAATTTAATAAAATTGGAAGTGAAGGAATGCAATCATTTGAAATTTTTGTTTTCATATTCTATGGTTCATAGTCTTGGGCAACTCCAAAATCTTGAGATAAGAGGATGTAAGTCAATGGAATGTGTAATCAACACCAACGGATTAAGAAGAGATGAAGAATATATTATTGAAGTATTGGTATTTTCTAAACTGAAGAGCCTGATTCTCTCATGGCTTCCAATACTTACAACATTTCTCTCTATGAGTTCATTTGACACTGGCAAACAATCTCTTTTTGATGAGAAGGTATTTTTTTTTCTTCTTCTTCTTTTAATTTTTTAAATTTATATAATTAATTTAAATTATAATATTATTCTCTTAATGAACTAATTAATTCTCTTTTGATTTTCTTTCTTACATTTAAATTTAAATTACTATTGAAATTTAATTCACTTTAAAAAATTTTAAAAAGAATTTAATTATGTATTATATATTAAAAAAAATTCTCTACACTGGCACGTACAGATAATTTCTCTTTGATGAAAAAGATTTTCTTTGTTTTTAATTAATTAACATAATTTATGTGATTCGCAATATTCATTCACTTAATCTGTTGCTTCTTTTTTAATTTGAGCTCTTATTTTAAAAATTTTGAATTTAACTTAATAGAATGCTTTTGTATTTGATTTAATTTGAGACATTATTATTTATGAATAGTTATTTTAGTTGATTTTTATGGAAAATGTTAAGCACTGGTGGCTTAATAATCTTTCAAGTGGGCATGTAACTCAGCTGGTATTAGCTGTAATTCAGTTATAGTTAGTTAAATAAGAATCAGTTAGTTGTATTAAAAGCTTTTGGCTGTATAAGGACTGATGTATATTCTAAGTTGGAGTTTTACCGTTTGACATCTGGTATAAAAACAGAGTAGTAGTAATCAAGAAGCACTGAAAAATCATTTTTGGTGGATTTTACAAAGTTCTTCCTTTCTTGCTTCGTGAATCAACTTTCTGGTTTTATTCTTTATTCTTTTCTTTCTGTATTTTTTTCTGTTTTGGTTTCTTTATGTTAGATTCATTCGTAGTTTGCTGCAATGAGTGAGTGATTTAGAAACTAAAGGTTGAGTTATGAATTCTGTATAGTTTCTTGTTTCTTGTTCTGTGGTTGGTTGAAGTAGGATTGTAGCTTCGGTTGTTGCAAGATTCTGGGGTTCAGAATTCAACAGTAAGTTTTGGAAAATAGTTGAGGTCTTGTGAAGGAACAAATTTTGCCCATTCAAACATTTTTTTTTTCAAAATTCCTTTTTAGTGTTTCCAATTCATACAAAATACATTTCATTTCACACCAAATTACTATATTTCTTCCATTATTATCTCCAGAAATATGTTAAAATAAATTATGTATATACATTTTGGAGCAAATAAAATTATGTAAATGAAAATATAAATAGTTAATTTATAATTAATTAATTATGTTCAAAATATGTCTCAAATATATTATCATTATTAACTTATTATTAATTATTAATGCAAAAAAATGTGAATACTTTAAATTCTTTGGTACATTTCTCAAATATCTATTTTAAGATTTTTATTTTTTTCTACTCATTTCATTCAAAATATTCTCCTACATTCATTTTGAAATTTCAAAATTAATATTCTACCAAGAATTTGTTAAATTTTGATTTAGATGTTCTGCAGTCATTGTGTGATTTAAACAGTCATTAAATCTAATTGAATACTAACTTTTATTTGATTTGATATTAATACTTGGTTGATTTTTAGGTTGCATTCCCTAATCTTAAGACTCTCCAAGTAAGCGGATGTAATGGGTTGAGAAATTTGACAACACTCTCAACAGTTGAAAATCTAGTAAAACTTGAAAGAATAGAAATAAATTATTGCAAAATGATTGAAGAAATCGTGCAACAGATTGGAGAAGTGAAGGAAGATCCTATTACTTTCAGCCAATTGGTATACTTGGAGCTTCATGAATTACCAAGGCTTAAATATTTTTTAGGTGGAACTTACACTCTTGAATTCCCTTACTTTGAAAAAATGGTTGTGAGTGGGTGCCTAAGCATGAACATTTTTTCTGAAGGGGTACTACGCACACCAAAACTACAAAAACTCCAGTGTACAAGGAAATATGAAGAACTGAATGAAGAGCGGTGGGAAATGAGCCTTAATTCGACCATACAAAAAATGTTTAAAGAAATGGTATGTGTTTAGATATTATTTATCAAAATTTCTCATGCTTATCCATTAATTACTCTGTAGGTTTATTTGATTATATTTCATATTATTTTTCTTTGCTTATTTGGAGCATTTGTCTGAGCACCCAATCTAATAGAAATGGTAAATGTTATAAGCTTTATTCTACAGACATATCGTTCATTTTAATTGAATATTCTTTTAATTTGGTAGGATGGACTCCTTGGCTTAGAGAAGTTGATACTCTCAGAAGTTCCACGTGTGAAAAAAATATGGCATGATCAAACACTTCCTGTCAACTTCTTCGGCAATTTATGGAATCTGGTGGTGGATGATTGCAAGCTTATTTTGAGGGCTATTCCAGCCAATCTGCTACCATTCTTGAAAAATTTGACAACTCTGGTAGTAATGAATTGTGATTCTGTAGAAGAGGTGTTTCATATAGAAGAGCCAAATGTTGATGAACATTTTGTGGAACTGTTTCCTATGCTTTGGAGGATGGATCTCATTGATCTTCCAAAACTCAAAAGATTCTGCAACTTTAGCTGGAGTATAATTGAATTGTCCTCCTTGCATAATCTAAACATTGAAAATTGCCCTAACATAGAGACATTCATCTCCAATTCTACACATGATCAACCTCTTTTTAATGAAAAGGTAATTCTCTTACTCTCCTCAGTATCTTCTCTTTTTGTTATGCCTTATTCTCTTATCTAACAAATTTAATGCAATTATCAACTAATTTTTCAATACAAATTATTATTGCATTGCAGCTATCCTAAATTATATCGAATTTAACATCATATTTAATCAATATCATGAGTTCCTTCTCTAAATAAAACCACTTGGAGAAAAGATCTTCTCAAAAGATCTATTTCACTGCTACTTATCTTGTTATTTGCACCCTAAAAAATAGCTCTAATAAGATAACATTAAATCATAGACCCATGTTTGAATTATCTCTTAACAAATCTGGTTGGTTTCCAGGTTGCATATTACGATCTATGTTGGTTAAGGCTTTCTAAACTATCCAAGTTGTTGCATCTATGCAAGGAGAATTCTCTTCCCAGGGATGTTTTTCGAAGTTTGTTAGGTTTAGAAATTTCAGATTGTACCAAGTTAGAACAAGTTGTGCCGCCTTGGGTGTCTTTTCAGAATCTGATCAAAATAGAAATATCAAAGTGTGACGGGTTAATAAATTTGATGGCACTTTCAACAGCTAAAAGTATGATGAAACTTAAAAGAATGAAGGTAACTGATTGCAAAATGATTGAACAAATCATACATTCTAAAGAGGAAGTGAAGAAGGATTGTATTATTTTTAGCCGCCTACAATATTTGGAGCTTAGTTGTTTGTCAAGCCTCACAGGTTTTTCCTTAGGAAATTACACACTTGAATTCCCATGCTTGGAAAGAGTAATTATGAAAGAGTGCCCAAAGATGGAGATTTTTTCTTTGGGAGTCTTGAGCACACCAAAGCTAGAAAGACTACTGACTGAAATAAAGGAAGAAGAATATGTGGAAGAGGAAGAATGGCTTTGGGAAGGCAACCTTAATTCTACTGTACAAAAATTATTCAAAGAAATGGTATATATACGTATATCTCTTGCATTTGCTCAGTTTTTTTAAATATTAATTTGCATTTTGTTACTTATATTCATATATATATGTACACAGAACAAGCAGAGTTCTAAAGATGAAGATTAAGTGAATTGGAACTCATCCTTGTTATACAACGAAGAAGAGGGATTATCTAGAATCATGTATGTATGCTGGTCTTTTATACATTGTTGTACAATAATTTTTAATTATTTGTTATTGGTATTACCGGTATGCATTTGTGATGTGTTACAAAAGATGTTAAAACTAAATTACACACTATTAAGACATTCTTTTCTTTTTGTTCTACTTATAATCAATTGTTCATTGCCTTGCAAAGCTTGAATGGATTAACTGAATAATGGAATAGTAGATACTATGTTAAAGTATTGATATTATTCGGTTTGAATATTGTTTGGCTAAATGAAGATTGATTCCACAGTTTGATTATCCATTTCATTACTAATTTTGACTTTCTTTTTGAAAATTTTGAAATCTTATTATGACAATTTCGTACCTCTGCTTGAGGAGCATAATACAAAGCACATGCTGGAACTAAATGAACTAGTGGCTGGTCCTTATCTTTCCAAACCTTACAACGGTCATCAATAACTATTGCCATCTTAAGATGGCACATGCCATGTTGAAACACATTTAGCAAGGATTTTCTAGAACCTGCTAGATTGAAAATAATGGAAGGGTTCAACAAGTTGACATAAAGTAAAGATTAAGGTGGCTATTATGAGCATCAAAAGAATTTGTACAAGTTTGACACTAATAAGCGACTTATAAAAAACTTCAATTTTCACAATCAATTATGATTTCCATTTATTGGAACCAACAACTTTGAATATGTCAACAGTAAAATTTAAAAAAAATCTACAACTTAACTGCAAAATAATAATAATAATAGCAATAATAATACACACGCTTACATACATACATTAAGCCTAACATAGAACTAAAGAATGACTTCCACATATGTCATGTTTTGAAAAGATAATGTATTAAGAACCAAGCATAAAATTGATACTAACATATTGATGCAAAGTATGTTGGGTACACTAGACTGATTTAACATAAACAACATGGTCTCAGAGTTGCTTTGAACCTATCAGGCGTGCCTCTGGGTCAAGAAGCCTCCACATTTCCAAGGCATAATCTCTTTCATCTATTTTACAGACATACACTTCAAATCGCTTGCTTCCTTTAGAAATCATATAACTTCTCAAATCTTCCCACGCAGGTTGTAATCTCACAAATATATTGGTATCATGATTCTGCATGAACAAAAAAACAATTAACAATCAAATAGATTATGCATGAAAACAATAATTACCAATCAGATTACAGGAAACAAATTTAAATTTCACGGAGCTGCTCCTATATTACTAAACCAATGTGTTAAAAATATGTATATTAGGCACTCGCACAAATAGTTTATAGTCTGAGGATGAAAATCCTGAGTAGTCAACATATAACTCTAAAAGATAATTATAAAAGCTAAAGATATTCTAGAATACTCAAAAATTATGCCCAAAAACAAGTGAATCAATCAAAAGATAGATTAAAGCATCACAAAGAAAGATTGTTACCAAAATATGCTTTCACTACTATATCAGTTAATAAAGATAATTTTGTAAATATATAATAAAACACTAATACATACAAGTAAGTAAGCATGGATAAAGACATTCGACATTCAACATGGCACATCTTGGGGTAACCTAATTACTGTCTTTTAATGTGATTTAATCAAACTAAACATGACATTCGTTAATCCAACCAATCTGAATAAATCATAAGAATTATAAATAATAAACAATAAAACAAATAAAAGCTGCTACAAACAAATAACAACCGCAAGATTAATCCGAGTGAGAACAATATTCCTCTCTAGATAGCTAATCACTACCCAAACAACTCTCTCATAATTGTCAGATACTGGAGTAACCTCCTCTAATTAAACCTTAAACACCTTCTCATTATTCATGACCTTGCAATGCTTGGATGGATTGATTGAAAAATGCATAAAAGGCATCATGGATACTCTATTGAAGTATTGATATTATTCAGTTTGAATCTTATTTTGGTAAATGAAGACTGAATCCATAGTTTGATTATCCATTTTATTATTGATTTTAACTTTCATTTTGGTCTTAAGATCTTAGTCTTTATTGTTCTTACTTTTGTATTTGTGCCATTTTCTTTACTCCTCCTAACTATATATAAATATTTGTATTATTTATATGTATTTTGAATACATAAACCCTAATTACCCAATTTATATATATTTATTGTTTAATTTATTTGATAAATTAAACAAAATTAATAAACAAAATAATATTATATAATGACATATAATATTGACCAAACAACACAATTTGAATGGTCAGAATTTCCTAAACCCGGGTTTTATTAAAATTGTTTTAATAAATAATGCTCCAGAATAATAATTTTTAAAATTCATCCATATCGATTATTTGTTCATGAATCAAATGATAGAAGCTGAATCAACACTAAAACACTTTTTGAGATTAGATAAAATTTTGTATTTTGCTACTGCTATGATAACTTGATTTTGTCAAGTTATTTTTGTTCTAAATTATACTATTTTCTATATAAATCCTGGTATGTTTTATGTTTTTGTGAGTTTATTTGTGTGTAGGTGGCAAGAGAAAAAAATCTGTGATGAAAGCATGAATTAAGAAGCTTAAAATGCATGGAGCCAGTTTTCCCGCTGCAGCGAGCAAAAGCCCGATGCAGCGAAGTCTGGAAGTATATGGCCAGGATGTAGCGAGATATTCCTTGATGCAGTGAAGGAAGATTCGATGCAGCGAGGATGTTTGTGATCTAGCGAGAGCTAGACTTCAACTTCTGCCAAGTTGCCGCCCAGTTCTTGTTGTAGCGAGCCACGTCTCGCTGCAGCGAGTCGTCGTAGGAACTTTCTGTTTAAGTTGAACTTCAAATTTTTTTAGTACAAATGGAGTTCCTAAGGCTTCGAACTGGAGGAGGACAACCGCCTATACTCTTGAAAGACAGAGAAACCTAAGATTTGAGAGAGAATTCAAGAAAAAGAGAAGGAATCCAAGAGGAAAAAGAGAAGAAACTCAGTTTTCATAGAAGAACTTTCTGACTATGTTGCTGTGTTCTTTCTTTTACAGAATTTTCAATGATCAGATTTGTCTTTACTCTTGAATATTTGTTGTACACTATGAGTGGCTAATTCTTTTATGCTTAGGGGATCGATGAAGCTCTTGTGATCTATATTGAGATATTTATTTTGGTTTAATGAAATCTTATTCAAAATTTACTTGTGCTTAAAGCTTTCTGTTTAATTGGCCATTGAACTGAATGATCTTAGATATATGTTTTCTGAATTTGGAAAAGGGAGAAAATCATAACTCTAAAATAAGAAAACACAACTTAGGAATTAATACATTGGCAGATGATTAATAACTAAGTAGCCAAAGAAGGTTAGAACATAATGTGTGATGGCTTAACCTCAATTGAATTGGAATATTAATTGAGTTTATTCATCACAGAGTTTTATTAAGGTCTCGGAAGAGGGAATAAAATAATTTCAGAACCTAGACTAGTAGATGTTGATATAATTAAGTAAACCAAAATAGATGGAATAACAACGTAGTGATCAAAAGTGGATTCAATTCTCTTAAGCCCTTATAAATATATTAATTTTCAATATATAGCATAATTCTATTTTCTTGGTAGTTGTTATCAATAGTTTAGTTTTCTTTTGATTATTTTTGTTTGTCTAAATAATATTTTTCATTCAAATTACGGTAATTAGCTGTTAGTAGATTTTTAATCCTCGTGGAAACGATACTCTACTTTTCTTTTACTATAAAACTCGATACTGTACACTTACGGTTTTCCACATCTGATTTGTATGTTTATTTAACGATGGACATGCTATAAGAAATGTAATTTTCCTTTTCTGTACTTTTTAATAATGGTTATTCTGTATAGTTTAATAGAAATAAATGTATATTACATTTTAAAAATGTACATATTGACATGGTAAATAATATAAATGACTTGTATGTTCTTCAACTAAGTAATAGTTATTCATTATCTTCTGTTTCTAAGTAAAGAATTTGAATTGATATTGATTTTAGAGCCATTGCTTACTTGCGAGTCATGTCTTTGATGTAAGATGACTAAATCTTCCTTTAAATGTAAAGGAGAGAGGTCAATATAACTATTGGCCCTTGTACATACAGATGTACATGGACGATTTAGTCAAATGGCCAGAGGAGCATTTAATTACTTCATAACCTTTATCAATGATATGCCACAGTATGGGTATGGGTATCTTATAAAACATGAATCTAAATCTTTTAAAAAGTTTGAAAAATTCAAGAATGAAGTTGAAAATTGTACGGGAAAAAGTATTAAGGCACTATGATCTGATCGTAGAGGTGAATACTTAAGAAAATAGAATAATCTTACAATTAACACCTTAACTTAATGGTATAGCAGAAAGAAGAAATCATACCTTATTAGATATAGTACAATCAATTATTGGTTTTATAGATTTACCATTGTACTTATAGGGATATGCTTCATAAACCACTATGTATATCCTCAATAAAGTTCATACAAAATTAGTCTAAAAGATTCCATATGAGATATGGAATGGTAAAAGACCTAACCTTAATAATATGAAGGTTTGGGATTGTTTAACATATGTCAAGTAGGTCAAATCTGACAAACTTGATGGTAAATTAGAGATGGGTCATTTTTAGGATATCCTAAAGACAATTTAGGATATTACTTCTACTTCCCTTCTAATCATAGAATCACTATTAGTAGGAATATGTACTTTTTAAAAAAGGAGTTCTCAAAGAAGGTGGAGCATGTAGAGATATTAACTTAAAAGAAAAATCTTTTGAATCCTAATTCGACCATGTTGATACTGGATAGTTTAGTCAGTGGCCTTTATTCTTATTAATCCAGTTCCAGCTCAATAGTCTTCTAAAGTTCTTAGGCTCTCAAAGAGATATGATTTTATAAATGAGCAAGATTTTGAATCTTACTCAGTGAGAGTAACTGACCATGGAGATAGTCCAAGAACTTATAAAGAAGCAATCTTGGATAAAGATTCAGAAAAATGACTAGAGATAATGAATTCTGAAATGGAATCCAAGCATATAAATTAAGTTTGAACACTTTTTGATCCACCAGAAGAAATAGTTCATATTGATTACAAGTGAATTTATAAAAGAAAGATTGGTAAAAATAGATAGGTAGAGACCTACAAAGCGTGGCTTATTGCGAAAGGGTACATTTAGATTGGATGTAAAGACAACTTTTCTTAATGATTACATTAAGAAAAATCTATTTATGAAATAGCTTATCGATTTTGTATCTTCTGCTAAACCTCATAAGGTATGCAAGTTGCATTGGTCAATTTATGCATTGAAGTAAGCTTCTAAAAGCTGGAACATCCAATTTGATGAGATAGTTAAATCTTTTGGCTTTATCAAGAATCTAAATGAACCTTGTGTATACAAATGGATTAAGGATCATGCGATCATGTTCCTAATATTATATGTAGATGACATATTATTGATGTGAAATGATGTGTGCATAATGGCAAAGGTCAAACTTTGGTTATCTAGAACATTCTCTATGAAAGATTTAGGGACCGGGACCTATATTCTCACGATACGAATTTATCGAGATAGATCAAAAAAGATAATAGGGTTATCTCAAAGATTGTATATAAAAAAGACGCTAAAAAGATTCAACATAGAGAATTCTAAGAAAGGTCTCTTGCTCTTCAATCATAGTTTTCATCTTTTAAAAGATATGGGTTTAAAGACCGATAAAGAGTGACAACAGATGTGTGGTGTACCATATGCATTAGCTAGAGGTAATTTGATGTATGCCATGTTATATACAAGATCTGATATTACCTATGCTGTAAGTGTTACTAACAGATATCAGGCAAATCTTGAAGAAAAAAATTAATCAGCAGTGAAAACAATCCTTAAATACTTGAGAAGGACTAAGAATTTGATTTTAAGTTATGGATCTCAAGAGTTGAGTATTTATGAGTACTCAGAGGAGTTAGATTTTCAATCTAATGTAAATGATCGTAAATCTACATCAAGTTTTATCTTTTTTGTGTAATAATGGAGTTGTTAGTTGAAGAGTTCCAAGTAACGATGGCTGTTGACTCATTATAGAAGCTGAATATGTTACTACTTTAGAAGTAGCCAAAGAACTAGTTTGAATGCTAAAGTTCATGGCTAAACTTAGTGTAGTTTCTAACATGACTTAGTTGGTAAGCGTATTATGTGATAATAAAGGTGTTATTGCATAGGTAAAGGAACCGAGAGCACACAAAAAATCAAAGCATATTTATCAAAAGTACCACATTTTAAGAGAGTTCATTGGTGTTGAGGACATAATTCAGAAGAATCCATCGGCTGATAATATAGCTACCCTCTCACTAATGCGATGATATTGAAGTAGCTAGACTAACATCTTGAGAAGATGAGTATTAAATACAACAGTGAATGGCATTAGTGCAATGGAAATTTTTTAGTGCAGTATACACTAAAACCATTAGTGTTGTTGAATTTAGTCATTTTGTAATGAATTATTGTGAATGATGTGTACTGTACATATTCATTAATAAAGAAATTATTTTTGATTCAAATGTGCATGCCGCTTCCTCTTATTATACATACTAACAATAGAATATACATATGAATAGCCTAGATAATATAGTTATCAAAATGTTCCCTACATAAACCATATTGATTGGGCATCAATGTTGTATAGTACACACACTTAATGTCTTCGATGAATATCATGAGATGATATTAGTACGGATAGCATGATAGTCATGTTAATAGGACATTAGTATAGATTAATAGTTAATAGAACTATTTTTCAAATGTGATCACAAATATAATGAATCACATGGATATATATTGTCAATGATTCATTGTACAATTCCATTAGTGTAAGAAGTATTCTCTGACCTGAGACGTCATTATTGTTATTTGGTATAGATGCATATGATTTATATGATGTATAAATATGAGACTAATCATATCTTATATAATAAGCTAATTTGGTCATGTGTTATTTATATCGAGATGTAAATAATTGTCAGTAAGGGATCCGTTGACTCGATATAAAGGATTTTGAGATTCTGTTGACTTGAGTTGAATTTGAGTTCCTATTAAAATGTTGGTAAATACCTAAAATCAAGTTTTTAATCGAAGCACTTAATAGTTATATGAAAGAGTTGTTCAAATTATAATGACCATTAATCCGAGTGAAAATTGAGTTTAGGGTTTTTGACTCCCGTATACTCTAGCTTCATTGGGATTTGATGAATGGAAGAAATTTATCCACACGATATGTGCAATCTAAAGTAAAAGATTCAATAAATACTTTCTTTATTGTGGTTTTTACTGACTATGGCATGTTGCTAGATATTATTCATAGTTGTTAAGTATTCGGATGGTTAGAAACAGACTCGATAAGATCGTTTTGACTTATTGGTAATATCATAGTGAACCAAGAGGTCACAATCACATATTTGTGTTTATCCTTGCTATTAAAGAGATTAAATATTATTCATAATAGGGTTAACACTCGCAGAGATAACATAGAGTCAAAAAGTGTAAACGGTTTACACATTAAATAGTTTAACAAACCCGAGAGCTTTATAAAATGACTTAAATATAATTTAAAGTAAATTACATTATTCCATATATATATTAGATAGAATATGGAATTTATATTTGCTTGGTCAAAGAGGTTTGACTAAGATTAGACAATTTTGCCATTAAAAGAGTTTATAGGGGCAAAATTGTTATTTATCCTTTACTATTGGCCAAAGCTTGTTTGACAAGCTTTGGGACTTGATTGTGTTTGACCTAAAAGGCTAGAGACAATTTTGTAAAAGTACAAAGGCTATATAAAGGGTCATTTTCCAAAATTTTAAAATATTAAGCAATTTTAGCAAAAATTAAAAAAATAAAAAGCTCTTTCTAGTGAAATCAGGCTAAGCTTAGGAAGCACATAAGTTTGATTTTCTCTTGAAATCTCATGTTTTTGAGGTTTGTTTTCATCTATTAATGCTTAAAGTTAGTGTTATTTCCATTAATTTTTGACTAACTTTGCCTAAATTTGCTTTATGCTTGACATAAAATTAATAAGCCCTAATTAATTTGTTTTGAAGGCAATACAACCTTCAATGTAGTCCATCTACAGCTACACAAACGATATCTTTTTTTATATTGCCCCACAACAACTTCCATGGATGCCTGTATAACAGATGAGGCAATACAATACTATCTCTTGGATTGTTTTATACAATATCCTTAATTAACAAATTATGTCATTTTCTTAGTCTAAATTGTTTTGTCTTAGCTCGATCTTCCTCTTTCTCTTTCTATACAAGGAATGAATAAAGTTTTTACAACAAAAAGACCCAATTTAGTTCTTAATTAACTATGAAATTTTACTTGAATTGTCTCTGTAACTAGTTCAGAACTATCCATATAAAAAACCAATAAACATTATAATCATCATAAGGGAGGAACCAGATCCAATACCTTTACCATGGTTGTCCTTGAATTTTTAATAATCCTTTATAACAAATCTTCCTACAAAAGCTTGATAATATACTTTTAACATAAACAATGAGTCTGAAGTTCAATTTCAAGAGTTAATCAATTAGAGAACAAAAAGACAATAGCAATACTACTAAATCAAGTTCATCAAGTAAATAAGATTGTTAGTTTTAAGGAACACTAACTCCAACAATAATTTGAATAAGACAACCAAGCAAGACACAATACTATCATAACCTCACATGCAAGGTATTGCTAGTTGAATTAAGCCAATTTTGATCAAAATTTGATGAACCTTATTCTTATTAAATTTATTAACTCATGTTTGAGAAACCAAAACTCATGTTTGTTAGCTCAAAATATGGCGTAGAACCTTCTCTACACCTTTATACATAAACATAGTCTTCTTAGGAATTTCTCCTAGCAGTAATCTGACAATTATTGCCCATTTGTTTCATTGAACTCAAAAACCAAATGTTGCAATAGGGTTTTTTTGAGCAGCTTAAAGAAGGGATCTTTTTTACATCTGTGTATTCCAATTGTATTGTCCTAATCTTTCCCATGCTTCTCATACTAGTGTTTCCTTAAAAAATCAATTTCACAACAAAATCAGCATTTGACATTAACATAAAATTAATTAGCTATAATAACCTTATTGTTTCATTAGTTAGAGAACCTATCCCAGTTTCAATATAAAAGAAAAAAAACTTAGAATATAGTTTCCCCATAATGAAATGAGTGCCAGAAAAAGAAAAGGATATAGAAAACAAAGAGCTACTTACTAATTTGAGGGGACTTCAAATTCAGGTGCCTTTGACTTTAGTTTCTCAGCTTGATTCTATAAGTTATAATAGAGGTAATTACGAAGTAGTAGGATTGTTAGTTTTATCTAACTATAAAACATGAGCAATATCATAGAATATCTTTGATAATAAAATATTTATCTATCCCATCCCATCAAGGTGCAATGTTGTAGGGCAAGAAGGTTCTTATTGCACAAAAGAACATTCAAATTAAACAAATCTGTAAACCTCTATATTGTGCTTTATTTTAGTATTTGACATTATCTTGAGATTACTAAATTATATAGTGTATATATGCCTCACCCTCTAATTTCAACAAGATTGCTAATGAGTTCATAGCAAAGAGAGTAATAGAAATAAAGTCTCATAGCTAGAGCATCAACAGTTCTCCTACTAATATTCTTTAACCGTGCAATAGTTCTGACGCACAAACTATAACCTAGAAACATTGCAATGTAATGTAGCCTAATTAATATAACATATCTATTTCAAAAGAAATTGCAAAAGGAAAAAGAAAGAAGGAACAAAATCAATTGTTATACCTCATTGTATCTCTTCTTACCAATCAAAAATATTAGCATAAGCAATTAGCAGTAAATATTTATCTCCAATAACAAGTGTTTCACCTTCATGGGCACTTGAGCTATGGATGACACCAAATCAATTTCCATTTCATGCTTATCTTCCTATTACCACAATTTTCACACACTAACATTGGGAAGAATTACCAAGTTATCTTAAGAAGAAATGACAGCAAGCGAATGTTCACTTTGGATCCCAAAGTCAGAATGAAATTAAGGAAAGGACAAAGCACCGATGCCTAGAGTTTTCATCTTAGCACCATTGTCATCCTTATCACTCGCACTATCTTCCATACTTCTCACATATGTGTGTTATTGTATGTCCTAGAAACCATTCGTGTTGTCAGTTTCAGGGCTAGTGATCTTGTATTAACTTTTGTTTATTAATGAAAGAATTGTTCTTTATTCATATACATTAGCTGTTTTCTTTATATTGGCATGCTCATATATAAAGAATTTATGTGAATAGTTCAGATATTTTTGTTTAATTGTTAAATGAAGTTATCAAAGTGTTCCTTACGTACCTAATATAGATTGAGCAACTATATCACATAGTAAGTATACTAGTTGCTACCTAATGATATCATATGGTGATGTATGTAGGTTGACACTATGGATATTATCATAAGGGCATTAGTATGGATTTATAGTTGGTGAACTATTTATCAAACAGGGCTACATATTGACAAATCATGTGATATGCATGTAGTCAATGATTTATCAATAGATTGTAATAGTGTGCAATGTAATCCTTTGATCTGAGACATCTAGAATCAAACTTTGTATAGATGGGTATATTTGATATGGTGTATACATTCAGGGTTAATCACGTCTTGTACAAGAAGTTGATTTGGGTATACTTTATTCATATAGGTGTTCGATTGACAATCAAGAAGGGATCTGTTGACTCAACACTATAGACTGAGAGCTTCTGTTGACTTTGCCCAAGTTGAGTTCCTAAACGAATATCGATATGATGTGCAAATTTTAAGTTTATGGACATAGCAATCATGACATATGATCGAGGATTGGTATAGACATCGAGATTAGGGTTTTGATATTCCATGAACCTCGACTTGATAAGGATATGACAATAGAGGGATATTACCCATATGTTCTGTGCAATCATTGGAGGTTTGATGAAAGCATTTCTTCATCATGACTTAGGGACTATGGCGCGTAGTTAGACACTAACCATAGCCATTGGGTATCAAAATGTTCTAGACCGAATTGTTCAGAGTTGAAGTGTTCGACATTAGCTTATGGTTGAGTCATGATGAACCTTCACGATTCACCCAATTCCCTGAGAGTTCTCATAAAGGAGGAGAAGATAAAATATTATTGGGAGAGGTCTAGCGACCTTATGCTAACTTGAACATGCTGATATAAATACGTATAATTGTTATATGCATTTATTATTCTTTAAAGTGTTAAAGAATTGATATATTGATATCATAAAGTAATTTAAAGTAAATTACATGACCCAA
>JAVXUL010109805.1:0-18379 GCA_035590515.1 Trichilia minutiflora
TAAAGATATAAAGAATGAATGCACAGAAATCTTTTCTTGTTGTCTAAAAGTTAAGCTCAATATTTTTTGAAAATTCTATATATCTTTAACAAAACTTCGTGTATTTATGTCTTTGAATAATGGCTCAAATGGTTTTTCGATTCTTCATTAAATATGTGTAATAAATACGTCAAATTAATTGTTAAATTTTGAAATTTGTATAAGGCATAGATACTTTACTAAATTGTATCAATATTCGAACTTTTTTTTCTTTAGAATTTTTGCTCCGTATCAATGTATTGATACATTATTAGAAGGTATCAATACTTTCATATGTTTTGCCCTTAAAGTCTTCGTCATTTCCCTATGTATCGATACATTTGATGACTGTATCCACACTTTTATACATTCTTCTCTTGAATCTTCTCCTCTTCTTCATATCGATACATTACTCGATGGTATCGATACTTTCATATGTTTTGTCTATAAGGTCTTTGTTATTTTATATAGTAATATATTTGCTTAAATGTATCGATACTTTTTAAAGAGTATATCGATATTTTGACTTGAATGTATCAATACTTTTTCTTTTCTTAATGTTTTTTCTTTGGCTAATTCTTACCCTTAAACTTTTCTCTACCTTTTTGACATTAATATAATATTATTTAATAAAATTCAACTTATCCACTTAGAATTATTTAAATTTAATCTCAAATCTCTACATAATCTTTTCAATCTTTCATATAATATATTGTTATCACATTTTCAACATAATCATTAAAAATAATTCAGCCAAATGTATAATCAAATATATCCAAACAATTTTGATGTAATTTGAATAATAAGAATTATCCGAATTATTATATATCAAACCAAATCAATTATAATATATTATTAATCATTTTGTTTGTCAATAACTCAACCCAATGCATAATTAAATAAATTCAAACAATTTTGATTCCATTTGACTAAAAGAGAATTATTCGAATTATTATAAATCAAACAAAATCAATTTTTATATTATTAATTATTTTTTTGTCATAAAAAATATATTAAAATATCTCAAAGAAATTCTAGTGTGACTTAAGGTTGGAGATTTTCTCTCCCTCATTAGAAATTATTTTACGCAAAACGTCCCAATGTCTTCAGGAACCTTTTCTCTCTCTCCAAATGACAAAATAAACCGAGCCTAACAGAAACCATCTTATACGTTTATCGAATCAAATGAAAATCTAATGTCAAATTTTACAACTCACATTGTTAAAAAAAAATTAAATTATTTATAAAAATAGAGAAAGTCTTAAAAAATTTTTTTTTATAAAATTCTGTCTTATATTCTCAAAATTTTTAGTTATCTTAATTTGATTGATTTTGAAATCAATTTTATAAAAAAATTTATATTGTAAAATAGAATCCAATAAATATACCAATGCAAAATAAGACGAAAAAAATTTGCATATAAAATTTTAAGTAGTATTATATATTTTTATATATTTTAAGTAAAACATGTGGCACTGAGTTCGCAATATTTATATTAATATATATAATTGAATTTGTATAAAAATAGGTATATTCAAATTTTTATTATTGTCAATCAGCCCTAGGCCGACCAACTAATTGGGTCCAAGTTTTAAGTCTGCATAAACCCTATCTTTACCTCCCTTATTTAAAGTGTGAGTTGAAATGAGTATTATATTTTTATTTTAAATATATGTAATTGAATTTGTATAAAAATTAAAAATAGATATATTCAAATTTTTATTATTGTCAATCAGCCCTAGTCCATCCAACTAATTGGGTCTAAGTTTTGAGTCTGCATCATCCCTACTTTTACCTCACCTATTTTAAATGTGAGTTGAAATGAGTATTATATTTTTATTTTTATTTTTATTTTTATTTTTATTTTTATTTTTATTTTTATTTTTATTAATATACATTTTTATAATAGAGCTTTGATTATATTATTAAAATTCGCTTTAATTGTTTGAAGTCTTTTGGTAGATGCTTGATATCCGACTCTATTATACATTGTAAAAATAAAGAAAAAAAAAGCTATTAATTTTAAAAATACAAAAATTCTGAATCTATTCTCAACAAAAACACAAACAACGATTGCTAATCCATACTCTCAAAAAAAGTTTATAAACCCCCCGTGCAAGCAAAATTTTAATACTTGAAACAAATCTTTTTGATGAATTATGCACGTCTTACTCCAAATGACTCACGACATTTAATTTAAAATTTAGGTTTTAAAATAAGATTGTTTGTAGAAGGGTCCGTGAAAAATAAAATATGGGCTGTAAATACTATCAAATGCACTGTCCAGTGTCAAGTAGCACGTAAGAATTTGCGTTTGAGTTATCTTTCAGCTTCAAAAATAAAGAGGAACTCACTCTCCTTGACTATAAAAGTTCTACATTTTGTGCTTTTCAAAATTATAATCTGTAATTACAACAAATGAATGGGGGGTGAATATGCTGCAGACACAACATGAAATCTTTTGGGCAGATTGAGGTGGTGCACTTGCAGTTCGACGCTTTCATAGATTTTCACGACGAGCGAAAGGGCGGGCGATGCAGCACAAGAATATAATTTTCCAGTGTCTATAACATCTTACATTTTTTGTTGTTGGCTATTACGATCTCAAGGGCAGCTGCAAAAATGCTGCTAAATTCTTCCATCTGTTCATAAATAAGTTGAAGAAACAACCGACAAAAAATGTCATGATCATGGTACTGCATCTGCTTGTCTTCTAGTCAGTCGTGCATACAAGCCTTCATTTCGGAGAAGCTCCTTGTGACTTCCCATCTGCATGATGGAAACGAAATTCGTTTATAGCTTATCATACAGAGTAGAATATATAAGCAATTGCCAGCCAACCAAGTCAGGTTCTAGTAATTTTGCAGCAAACCCAGGAAGGTGTCACAGAAAAAGGATGAATTAACACTTTACTTTAGGTGTAATGAACATAAACCTAGACACCTTGAACAACTGTGACATACAGGAGTAACACACTCCAACAAGAGGATTTTGTGGTGACCATTGCCTTGTTAATGAAGAAAATAGCAGACATCATTACAATCGTGCAAACAATGGTAAAACTATCAGAATGAATAATGCGCATGATAATTCAATGTAAAAGCAAATGGTCATTGTACCAACCTCAACAATTTGACCACTATCCATTACCACTATCCTGTCAGCAGCTTGTATTGTGGAAAGCCTGGAGAAAGTGAACAATGAAAATTCAGACTCCGATCAACCAATCAAACAACAAAGTATGGAATATTTACCTGTGTGCAATCACTAGGACAGTTCTCCTGGTCCTTGTGTCAGTTCTGACCGCACGAAGAACACCCTAAATAGCAGCAAATAAACACGTATGAAGTAAATTAGTTGGCTCTTCTTTTCTTTTCACTTTTTCCTTGATTTTTTCCATTCAGTTTACTGATTAATTTATATATTTTTGCATTTGGGAGAGAAAGAGCGGGGTGGGAGGCTATTGGCCAATGTGTGGTTACCTTGACATTGTGTTCACTCTCTGCATCCAGTGCACTTGTGGCTTCATCAAGTATCAAAATAGTAGGGTCCCTAAGAATGGCACGGGCAATAGCAATTCTCTGCTTTTGTCCCCCACTAAGCAAATCATCATCAACAAGAGTTTCATAACCATTGGGCAGAGACAAGATGAAGTCATGGGCATATGCTTGCTTGGCAGCCCATTCAATGTCCTCCTGCTTTATATCTCGGGTGCACCCATATTTAATATTTGAACTTATATCCATGCGGAAAAGTTTTGGTTCCTGTCCAGAAGAAAATGAGGAGTGATATAACAATCTCATTGCTTTTAATTGATCAGCGAGTAAATGTGCAAAAGAAGAACCTGTCCCACAAATCCAATTCTTCCCCTGAACCACTTGATGTCCAACTCTTTGAGGAGGAATCCATCAATCAAAATCTGCAATTAAAAGAACTGAATGAAAACTCAATATTTGGGGATCAACAGACTAATTTAGAGCATCATCATGCAAGTACAGAATTGATGGTTTAGTTACTGATTTCCATCTCTGCAACAGAGAAGACCACAAAATATTTATTTCATAACTGTCACTATAGGTGCATCAAATATAATTAACCACCATGAAGAAAGAGTGACTCAAACCAACTAATTCCTGATTGTAATATCTTTCAGCTCTCATCAAATGACGTAATGAATCTCTCAGCAAAGATTAATTAATTTCACTTTAGTTTCGTAATATTTTTCTGTTTTCATGAATAATTGCAAGACCTTGAAATTAAAAGTTAAGGATAAAGATATTCTACCTGACCACCTGTTGGCTCATAAAGACGGAGCAAAAGATTCACCAAGGTGCTCTTTCCACTACCACTAAGACCAACCTAAGCAAAATTGAAAATGCTGCACGTAAGTTCCTATGGCCATACTGGATGTGAAAAAAAAAAGCGTGTGAAAATGCACTTACAATGGCTACTATTTCACCAGGATTCACTGAAATGCTGACATGCTGCAGTACAGGTACCTGTTCACATGTATGACAATAAAGTAATTGCCAAAGTACTAACTATAATAGAATCATATGCAGTCAAATTAAAACCAGAACCTTATGTAAACAACCGTCTTTTATTTAAAAATGGGGTCATGGGGGCCAGTGTTCTACTACCAATCGGGAACTAATAAGCTCAGTCAATATCTAACATAACCAATCCATTTTAGCTACTAGCTCTGGTCCCCTACAATTACCATATAAATATATGCTCTAGTTCATTAAATGTAGTATTTATTGCCTCCAGGGGTAAGGTTGCTGCATAAGAGGGAATAACAGGCAACAAAAGATCAAAATTAAAGGCAAAATCCAGACATTGAGTTTATGCTGTTGATGACAAGAATTTATACCGTTTCCCTTGATGAGTAACGGAAAGATACATCAACAAACTCTATGCATCCCATCAACCTTTGCAATTTCTTTCCTGGAACACAGTAAAAGTCAAAATCCAAAATGCTGAGCTAAAATAACATAAAGTGATGGAAAAACATTACATGTAAAAGGTTATTCGTCTACTGAATGAAATATATCATATAAAGTGATGAAATGACATTGTTGCACAGTTAATAACCTACTGATAAATTTTGCTGCACAAATAATCTCCGTGGGATCAACCTATTTAGAGGTTGAACCAGCAATTTCCTAAAAGATAGATTAATAAATGTTGGAAATATAATAAGAAAGCCTTATTATAATGGAAAAGTCCTATTAGTATTGTTGACTAGATTTTTTTTTTTTTAAAGTATGATTAATATTGCTATAGATTGTTTCTTGTTTAACTAGGATTACTATTATTTCTTGTTTAATTAGGATTACTATTATTTTCTCATTTAACTAGGATTAGGATTATTATAGAAGCTTATATAAAGGCACGCTTTGTACTTAATTTACCAATGGAGTCAATAAAACGAGTTATTGTTATTTTTCACATAGTATCAGAGCAGGTTTGAGAGTCAAGTTCCGGCTTAGGTTAGAATAATTGCATTTAAGCAATGATGTGCCATTTTTAGAGTGGTTACTGGGCATAGTATGTTAATTTTTAATTTAATTTTTTTCTTAGGACTATCAAGTTAGCAAAGTTTTTTATTATTTATTATTAATTTTTATTTTTTCCCGTCTTCTGGGAACATATTTTTTTCACCATCATCATCAATCAAACTTCAAAAACTCTTTGAGCAGCTTCCTGACTTGCTCTAATGTCACAAACAACACCACAGTAAACACACCCTGCCTTGCAGATGAGGTGGTATATTACAGATTCGAGATGCAGTTGAAAAAGACAATGCCTCCTCCACCACTTCAAGGCATCAATCCACCCATAGTCTCCACCATCCGTCCAGTAACAGATGCTCTCTCATCTGCCTTCACCGCTTCTGTCGACAATGGATAGCTCACAGTGGTCAAATTTCCGTCTACAACTAGAGCCTCTCCCACTCTGTTACCCTCTGAAATCATCTCAAAGATATCACCATCGTCAGAATCTCCTTCCGCACAGCCATAATTTGTGAATCAATCTCTTGGCTTCTAATTTACCATACCACTTCCTATAAATCCCTGAAATCATCCATCATTAAAGCTTCCAAGAAGCTTGAATCGAGAAAAACCAAAGATCCAATTAAAATCTCGATGATGAAGTCCAAAACCAAGAAGATTGACCGTGTTGAGAGTCGAAATTTGTCGTCATTCAAGTTCAAATCTGGCACCGTTGAGGCATTGGCTTTGTTTGTCGCCTTCGGGCTGTTGAATTCTTTGTTTGAAGGGAAAGTTGTCGCTAAATTGCCATTTAAGCCGGTGTGGATTGTGATGAAGATGAGTCATGGAGAGTTTCAAAGGGATGATGTGATGGATTGTTTGATGGCATTTTTGTACTTCTTGTTGCTCAATGAGTAGGGATGGCAACGGGTAGGGTACTAGCAAAAAATATAATACCCTTTTTTGTATCCGTTTATATGTAAGGTACCTGAATCCGACCTAAATCCATTTAAATATATTCTTACATTACCATACCCGTCCTAAATCCAATTCATAATACCCATATATTACCCGGTATCCGTATATATATCCGTTTAACTAATTTTTTTTGAAATACAAATATAATAGTAAAAATCTTAATAAAAATCCATATCGTTACCCATATGTGATACATAATCCATACAAATTATACATACATTATAATTAAGTCCAAAACATTCTAATTCTTCATAGATGCAAATACCCACATACCAATCCTTATTTTATATGCAGGTTTGGGCAGGGGGTACCCAAGACTATAAACCCAAACTTTATCCGAACCCGTTATGGATTTAATTTTAATACCCAAACCCATTTTTTTACTATCCTAATCTGTCCTATCAGGGTCAGATAGGGTCAACCACCCAAAAAAAACCCGACCCACTGCCATCCGTATCCATGAGACATACATCTTGGTAGCATTTTGAACAAAGGTTCATTGTCAACAGACTTTTGAAGAATCCACAGTTGTTCACATAGAGACAGTGCCCCTCTTGTGCTTAAAATTGGTGCTCCTCCGTCATATGATCGAAATGACTTCAAATTTTTTCCAACAAATCGATCATTTAATCTGTTACGAGGAATGGAATAGGAGAAGTGAGAAGAAATCAGTAACGCCTCCATAACAACATTTCCTGACGCACATTCTGGAAATTCTGCCTGTCAGTTCTTCAAAAAGGTGGTCAACGTGCACGTGATCAAGAAAACAGCCGGGGGCCTCAGCTTAAAGGTATGGGTAATAGCATTTTTTGAAGCTTTTGGTCACATTCTTATACGTCGACATCCTCAATACAACAGAGACTGAACTCCATGCCTTTACAAGACCGTTATCAGTAATTACAAGTTTTGCTGCAGCAACAGCCACAGAGATTGAAGCAATAACAGCCGATTTTACAGTCCATAAATCCCAGTGGCTGAATACGATCCATTTTTTGAATAACAAAGTTGGGGCAGTAGAGAGTTTGAAAAGTTACTCCCGACATGCTCCTGCAAGCCAAGCTCCAGATGCAAATGCAAGCAACTGCAAGCCAAGCTCCAGAAGCAAATGGAAGCATATTGCCAATGACTGGGAAGTAGTTCCTACCACCTCAACCAAGCCTATTTCAAATCAAGTCGGTCAACCATCGCTGAGAAAATACCAAAGCCTTCAAGCCTCATTTAACCTCAATGGGCAAAATTATTTGGACTAGTCCCACAACTTATGAAGACTTTCTTGAAAGAAAAGGAGCAGTTGATCCATTTGATAGGATCCACGCAAGGTTTACTATTCCAGATGTTTTCTTAAACTCTTCTTCGAGAATTCTCCGACTTTCAAAACTCAAATTTGCTTTCTATCTTAAGTTTGAGGGGGAGTATTGAAATTATAATAAGACTTCTCAACTACAAACACAAGTTTGCTTTCTGTCTTAAGTTTGAGGGAGAGTGTTGGAAATATAATAGAAAGCCTTATTATAATAATAAAGTCTTATTAGTGCTATTGTCTAGATTTTCTATTTAAGTATGATTAATATTACTATAGGTTACCTCTTGTTTATTTGGAATTACTATTATTTCTTATTCAATCAGGATTACTATTATTTGCTCATTTAACTAATATATAGGCATGCTTTGTACTTAATTCAACAATGAAGTCAATAAAAAAACAAGTTTAGTTTATTATTTTTCACAATAAATAAACCAAGAAAGCATGAAAAGAACTGATTTAAATTATGAGGATCAAAACATGTCAGACACACTGTTGAAGTTCATAAAATGTTTACCTTTTGATACAAACTGGCCACTTGGGATGAGGTCCATCAACTGGAAGACCTTTTCACTTGCACCGACAGATTGCATCAGATTTGATACATTATCTCCAATCCACCATGTTGAATATATCAGCCATTCACTGTATAATATAAACTTTGTAAGTTGCTCTGCTGTTATATTACCCTCCATAATAAACATTCCTCCCATCAATACAGCGATAACCTATAAAATAAATGTGACAGCCAAAGCATAAGTCAAACCCAGTATTCTCAGTTAACATAAAGTAAAGCAGCGAGCTTTGACAAAAGATGCATCAATTTGAATTTGGAAATGGTCAAGATAATTTAGTCACCTATGGTTTAATATTGCTGTCAGAAATGCATGCAATCATACCTCATCAAAACCCTAAGTAAACATGGACTTAACATGAACTAAGCTCAACTACAAGTAGATGTAACTTCCTCACATGCAATTATACAGAGTCAGTCTAGTTCATAACTTGTGATAATGCAGTAAGAAATCACAACAATATTTCATTAAATAATATTAGAATCACAGGGAAGGTACAGCATTTTTCGAGGGTTTTTTTAACTAGTATAAATAATGTCACGCATTGTCTCAGAAGGCAAGCCAGAGATACCAGTATGACAACTGTTATTCATGACCGCATAACACTAACTCACAGTATGTGTGAAACAGAAGAAAGAAACACAATATGACGGGGTTGTATGGCTGAGAATCAAGTTAGCATGCATTTAATCAAACTGCAAATTGGTAAGAGACAGACAACAAGGGGTAGGTCAAGCTGAAGGCCAAAGTACACACAACATAGGGATTGAAGAGGCTTCAAAAGCCAAGCCCAGAAGCCAACTTCAAGGTGCTAAGATTAACAACAGATAAGGTGACATTTATATTGACTGACAATTTGAAGGGAATCACCTTTCTTTGGCCTGCACTTGTTTATACTTTAGAACACTATCCAACTAATAGATGAAGTAATGCAAAACGCAGTTAATTAAATCAATTAAACAGACACATTCATGGATCACAACACATATAGAAAAAGATAACACAACAGTTGAGTCAGTATCATTACCACAATGCTTGAAATGCCAGAAATTTATTTTACAGTCACATAGTAGAGACAAATGCCAAAACCATATTATTACAAGAGGCATTTATAATTGAGTATCTTCCAGAAAACTTCCATGTAACCGTTAATCAATATTCGGACACACTTTTAAACAGAGGACATCATGTGATCTCGAAGCTAATCAAAGAGATAAACCTGAGTTGAGTGATAAAGCATATGGAAGCTCAGGCTCCAGAATCCATGCGCAGCACTCTGTCGCAAGCTTATATCAGCCAATTTCTCCAGCCAGTGCTTGTACCTATCAAACATAGATGGAAACATCTCTATGTCAGAACCACTTATAACACACACATGCACCTGTTGACATATGCCTTCTTTCTGTCAAATATTTAGCATTGGAAAAAGTGAAAAGTGCAGGCACCAAAATTATTTATAAAAGATGCAGTGCACTAGAATGCGTTACCTTGTAAGTTCCTGCTTTTCTGTTCCATAGACACGAACAGTTCTCATCAATGAGAACGTCTCTTGTGCCACCTGCACTTATATATACATTCGCATTATTTACTGGAACAAAAATATTCAATAAAGAAAATCTCTCAAGCAATTATAGGTCATGTATCTTGATATACTTCATTGGCAGAAGCAGTGATCGCCTGGACTAACTTTGCTGCTTTCTTCTGGTACCTACACAAAGGACATGAATGAACCGGTCATCAATGATGCTCCAAGAGTGAATACATGAACTGAAAAGTGAAGATGCTACAATTCACCTAAATACTTCAAATATTAAAAGGAAACGTGCACAAAGCTGAAAATATCAAGGCATCTTTTGTTGAATAAAAAAGCCACTCTTTTTTATTACTTTTTGGCTGAATGTAAGAAGTTTTGAATAATTTTATCAAATTGATTTTCAAAAAATATTTCTACTTTATTAACTTACTTATATTAACATTATTACACAGATAAAACCTATCACTTTTTTTTTTAAAGAAAAATATATGCTTTTTAGTGGACTCTCTCTCTCTCTCTCCCTCACATTTATTATCGAGATTTTCAAGCAAGGCATTGTTCATAAAATTTTTAGATAAATCTCTTTCACTTTGTTTTAGTTTTGATTTATCATGGTTGTCTTACAAATTAAAAATATATATTTACTTTTTAGATAATATCATACACTATAACAAAATTCACGTTACCATGTTTTTGTCTATGCTTGTGAGTAAAAATTATTTTATTTATAGTTTTTTCAAGAAGTTTTGTTATTTATTTAACATTCAAAATTTATAAGGATACAAAATTTATAAGGCAGTATTGACTTTCAGATGTTTTTTAATTGGAAAAATAAACAAATTAATACTCATATTCAAATGTCATGTAGAAAAACAAGCATCTTATTCAAATCTACTAAAATTTCAGATTAACGCTGATTTCAGTCCAAAAAACGAATGCTATCTTCCGATTCTCGTTTCAACACAGTCATTTTATAGTCATAAACTTTCAAGACGGTGAGCTCAAATTTTAAAATAGGAAACTATGAAGAGTTTGTATATAATCTTACAAGCCATATATCAACATTACTCCTGCCAAAGTTGAGCATATCATCAATGTACATAATCCAAGTGGCCATGACAAAACTAGCAAGTAGATCAATGATCCTGTCCCCTGAAAATAAAGTAATAATAATGCAAATTATAAACTTTTTTAAGCAGCCTTAGAACCATAATTATTTGATCAGAAAAAAGACCTGAAGAACATTGCGTAATATCAAATTAAGATCGTTTCCAATAACCCGTGACACTTGCTGACAATCTGATCCAAGCCTACTCGTCAAATCACCAACTGTCTCAGAGTCAAAAAAGGATATATCCTACAACAGATTTTCCAATAACGCAAGGTAATACGTAAACATCAATATTCCAAAAGTATTCCAATAGGTGTGGTTTGGTTTAACATGCAAATGGCCAAAACTTATCAAAATTCAAATATTTACTGATCTGGACCTGAAGAAGAAGAGCAGAATATAGTGTTTCCCTCATTCGCTTTACCTGACAAAAATTACAGGAATAGAGTCAGAATTAAAGTCATATTCTACTGACCACACAGAATTAAATGAAATTGCTTGATGGACTCACAAGAATCATATTTGCAATGCCAAAACAGCAACCCCGTAACCCACTGAAGTTCAAATAAACAGAACATGAAATCAGCAATTCTTTCATGCTGTTCAATGAGATGACTCAAATTTCAAATATATAATATGAAAAGTCTATATAAAGTATAAGTTCAAAACAGAGAACAGAAACTAATATGATACAGCTATGTATTTTACTATTGTGCTTATTTGCAATAAGATAATTTGTGAATGACACAGCAATTAAATGAAAAAGAATAAGAGTAATTTTTTATATATTCAGCAACAAAAAAAGATTTTATACAATAATAGAGTAAACAGGGATCTATGAGAGTGATTGCATGAGTCCTCTGACATAGAAAGTGGGTTATGTCATAGTCTGTGTCTGTGAAGTAAAGGAGAAAGGAGATATGACCATACAAGATTTTAACCTGCATATTCCTGAAGTAACACACAGCAGAATCAACAGACGAACATTACGGTAGAACACTGCAATTTGACCACTTTTCGCGGTGAAGATTGATGCTGTCAAAAAATGTGGTATGCATATCTCAGAAAGCTGCATCAAATAAGCAAAGCAGTTAGTAAATGCAATCATTCACGCATTCACACCATCTTATCTCACAGTCAAGAGTTTTCATCTGTTTAATGACAAGCAGCAACAGTATGAACTAATGTACACACACTGCACGTAATATCCATTCCCCGTACTTCTACTGCATTTGAAAATGCTTTTGAAATGCCAAAAAAATTTCCATATGACCAATATAAGCTTTAATGTTATTTTATGAAATTTGGCCATTCCCCGTACTTCTACTGCATTTGGAAATGCTTTTGAAATGCCAAAAACATTTCCATATGACCAATATAAGCTTCAAAGTTATTTTATGAAATTTGGCTGAAATAGGTAAAGGTTTTTTCAGAGTAGATAAACACTACTAAAACTTTTTAGAGAAACATTTGAGGACATATTCTAGTAAAAAAAAAAAATCTTTTGATGTAAATATATAATAAAATGCTTTAAAAAATTTTTGATAAGAGCTCGTGAAGCCATTATAGGCACCTTCACTAAACAGCGCTTTTGCTTAAAAACACTTTCTCCAAGACTCCCAAACGCACGGTACATCCCTTTACAGATGTTATGCGTCTCATCTCGTTATATAAATTTGCATACAACTATGTCAAATCGCTTATTGTCAAAAAAATTATCACTTATGCAACGATATTAACAAATATTTGTATATATACTCACCGCCGCGACAATTAAGGCAGAAAAAGCAGCCAATATAACCCAACGGTCCTTAGCAACCAACTGCCACATTTTAGTAAGCGCCCGCCATACAGTCACCGGTTTCGCCATAATTTTAACTTCGAAGTCATCATCGAAGCTCCACCAGCTTCCACCAGGAAATATTGACTGAATGAAATGAATCAACCTCCTAATCTTCTCAGTGAGCTCAACATTGGCTTCTCCATCAATGTGTTCTAGGTCGTTGCTCTGTATGGACAATCCGTTAATTGAAGAAGATTTTAGAGGAGAGAAGTGATAGAGTCGCTTAGAGTTAGGGGAATAGTTTGAGAGTAAAAACCGGAGTTTGTCATTTTTGTTGAATCGGAGAATATTGTGGTGAATGTGAGGTTTGTGTTTATGGTGTAATGAAGTGAATACGCGAGATAGTCCGTTGCAAAGCGGTACAGCCATGGGAACAAATGGTTAGCGGCTATCTCCTCGGCAGTAGGCAAAAGAAAGAGAAATATTCCCGAAGAGGCGGGCCCGAAGAGGAGCAATGTGTGGCGTATGGACGCGCGTGTGCAGACGTGTTAGACTAGCATTTCCGCACTTTGCATTGGCGATTGTTAAGTGAACATGGTCGTTGCGTCCAATTTGTATTCCGATACAGATTTTTTAATACCGAACGGTATCGTTTTAGCAGCAAGATGTACAGTCCAAGTGGTTAGGACTGTTAAACAGACTGAACCATTTTGAATATTTAAACTAATCGAATTTAATTAACCTGTTTGATAAACTATTAATACCTTCTATCCTAATTTAATTTGTGGGTTAACGAATTAAATGAATTAATTTATTTATATTAATTAATTAAATAAATAATAAATAATTATAATTTAAAAAAAATTATAAAAAATAAAAATACTAGAAATATTTAATAAAAAATATTTTTAATTTAATTTTTTAAAATTAAAATTTTATTATTATAAATATATAATAAATATTTAATTAAAAATATTTTTAAATATTTATTTAATAAATAAAATAAAAATCAGATCGATTTATTTAATTCATAAATTAAACGAATTTAAATTTTTTTACATGCAAATTAATCGAATTAACTTATTTAATTGGTGATTCAAAAACCCCTCAACACCAATCTTTTTATATTTTGGATTAAAGGGGCCGATCCTTCGGACCGGACCCGTTAAGTGACGTGTTTGACATAATGAAGCTACCACTTCCGTCAGTTCCGTGAGACCGCTAAAATACTTGTTGTGCAGCCACACCTTCCAAACACGACTCTCCTCTGCATAGCGCCACGTTCACAATCTTTCAGACAACTTTACCCTCGTCATTTTAACCACGTTTCAGTCATTTCAACCAACTGCGAGGACATTTTAGTCCTTGTATGTCACCAACATCGCCCAAATATCTCTTGTCAGCAGCCACCTCCATATCTCGCCCTGCCGCGTTCTGCGTCTCTTGACTGTTACTATGGCTGTGGTTCTTGGGAATTTGGCTTTATTAATAGACTTGGCATCGTCTCGGACAGTAATAACGGACCGCAAGTCTCGTCCGGTGGCGGCCGACGTCGTTTTGAATTTACCAAAGAGAGATCTTCACGTGAACTATTCTGCTTTAATCAACAAGAGTTTGGACTCTGAAGTAGATAATCGGAATCACCGGGTGGTGACACGTGGGAAAGCAAATTCAAAGGTGAACGCAGTCGATTTCGATGAAGGGTCGAGTGACGAAGAGAACGGGAATGGTGATGAGGGGGAGGAGTATGATTGGGAGAAAGAGATGAGGAGGAGAATGAAAAAGATCGAAGAAATGAAAGAGTTGGAGAAGAAAGCTGAGGAATTGCAGAGTAAAGCCGAGGATGATAGTGAAAATGAAGTTAAAGAAGAGACTGAAGACGAGAAGAAGATGAGAGTCAGAAAAGAACTCGAAAAGGTTGCGTCATAAATCAACTCTTTACCTCTTATATTAATAATTCAGCCCTAAATGTTAATTTGCGCCATAATCTGTTGCTTTAATTTCTGAGAGCAGGTGGCTAAGGAGCAAGCGGAGCGGAGAGCCACCGCACAATTGATGTTCGAGTTGGGACAAAAGGCTTATGGTAAGGGCATGTACGGACGAGCCATTGAGTTTCTTGAAGGTGCTCTCACCATTATTCCCAGACCAACGTTATTTGGTGGTGAGGTTGGTCAATACCGGATAAGTTTTTTCAATCGGCAATATATCTGTGTTAGTTGCGAAAGTTTGATATATAGATTTAATGGAACTGAGTTTGCATTTTGATTTTCAGATTCAAATATGGCTTGCCATGGCTTATGAGGCAAATAACCGCCATGCAGATTGCATTGCACTTTACAAGCAATTGGAGCAAAAGCATCCCAGTGTCAGCATTCGGCGCCAAGCAGCAGACCTTAGATACATCCTGCAAGCTCCTAAGCTCAAGATATCTCAAGAGGAGATGGTTACCATTCCACTGATTGGTTCTAGTTATGACAGGTAATTTTGTTGTCTTCGGTCAATAATATAGCTCATTTCGATTATTCATTTGGCAATTGGTTTGGAAAAATGAACATAGAATTCTACTGTTTTATGAATAATTACCAAGTAACCTCGTGGTCATTTCTTTCATCTCTAGGGATATACGATTCGTTAGTTTAACATCCATTCATTTGAACATGCTAGGGAAAGTTTATCTGCCATCTCATGTTCTCTTAGGTTGAAATTGGAGGTGGTTTTTTTGGACAGAAATAGGCTCTTTTTCTTTTTGAGTGTTCGACTCTTAATATTTGTTTGTATCCTTGCTGCTTGACTTCTGTAGCTTGGACCAGAAACAGAGCCATACATACACAATGACCAGCTGCTGTTCCATTTATTATTCTAGTTAGACCATAGTGGTGCTACCTGATTTTACACTTTATAATACTACCACCCAAAATGCTACTTTTTTGTGCTTAGATTATTTTTGCTACTTGACCTCTGTTCTTACTATATCACTAATCAATTGATGCTGTTATGCCAATGACTTGCTTATTTCTTTGTGGTTGCGGTTAGTGTTTATAACTCATGATTTTGGAAATGATATATAGAAATAAGAGGAGCTTTTTGTGCATTTTCTTGTTTCTTGAGAATGCACTCACACCACATATGCTTACAGTTTTTACTTGGCGATTTATTTGAACCGTGTCAATAATTGCAGTGAAGTCTTTTATACTGCTTACAATAATTGTTGCAAGTTGGGACTTTGCCATTTACATTTCTTGTCTTCAGATCAAAAAGTGGAAAAGATCATGCTCTGATCTTGTCTGGACACCAATTTTTATCAGCTTTTGATATATGTCATGCTATATCAGGCATTAATTGTAGAGCAATTGCGGCACCATGACCATGGGGACAGAGATAATTTGTTGATGTCCTGAAGTCCTTGCAAGTGGAATTTCTTATTTCTATATTTGAACAGATTTGTCCACCACACATCACTAATTTTTCTAATAGTTCTGTAATATTAAATTCTGAAATGAATTCAGATATCCATATGCTACAAATGCGTACAGTCTAGAATGTGCTGAACATGCAGATTATGAGACTATAGCCTATATTTGTTTATTATTTTTTGAAATTCTCTATGTACATCTTCAAATCCCACAATTTCATGATTTCAATAGACCCTATGCTTCATTACATCAACCTCAAGCTTCAATTGCCTCTTAAGTTACTCAACTTACAACCACTAAATGGTCTATGGATTGTTTGCATGTTTTCTTACAGTTATGCTGGGACATGGAGTGATAAATACAAGGACAAGGATGATAGGACAAGAGGTTCAACAACCAACCAGCTTCCATCATCCAGAGACTTTTTAGGGGACTTTCTAGTGTGGCGACCTCCTGCTGGATGGGAGAAAAACCGTGCTTTTTGGATAGCTTTGACATTGTGGCTTGGTTTAGTTGGAGCTGCCCTTATTCTTCAAAGATGAATTACATGTACATGCACCAAATTGTAATTGTCTTCGGTCATGATGTGTTCATGTGATTGTTTTAGGTTGCACTTGCATTGCATAGTCAAGTAATGTTCTTCCAATGTCATTCCGAATTCATTATACTAATATAATTGTATGTATGAAGCATAAATATGTGTCTTATCACTTATTGTACCGTCTATCTATCTAATCTAATCTATCAAAGAATTTCTTACCCAAGTTTGCAGTTTTGGTCCAAGGCTTGGTCTTTGAGCTTTGTAACGTTAATGCCATTGTCTTCCTTGATCCAGCTGTGCTTGGCCGTGGTGGCCATAATGTTACTATTTCAGAAACAGTACTACGATATGAAAGTGAAACAAACTTGAGATTCCTTGCAGTCGGACTTGGAGCTACTTAGAAGTATAAAGATATCGGTTGGCCCTCTCTCTCTCTCTCTCTCTCTCTCTCATTCTTGAACACGTGCAAAAATCACCATTTATAAAGTAAGATAAATTTTTATTAAGGATATGTTTGGTATTATCAGTTTTCACTTAGTTTAGTTTTAAAGTAACAAAATGTTTATGATGTTAATTTTTAATAAATCAGTTATTTTTTAATTAATATTTATTATCTATTATTTGAAATTAATTCTAAAGTCTAATTTGAAATTAACAAATCAGTTATTCATCAAAAGTTACTTTAAATATTTAATTTATTTATTTATTATTCAAAATTAATTTTAAAACAGTAGGATATGGTATATTAATGCCTAAAATTGATATTGAAAAGTCAAAATTAATCTTAAACCATCAAAAGTTACTTCAAATACTTTAAAACTATAATAAATTTTATTCTTAAATGTGATTTTACTATAAATTATACAAAGTCAAAACCGTTCTTTAAAAATCATTAAAATAAAATATTAAAACTTAACTATTATTATTATTATTATTAAAAACATAATCCTTTAAAAAAAATTCGAACATTTAACCAATTTTCGTTGCATCTGAATTTATTTTGCGGTTAAGAGAAAATAAATCAAAATTATAATTGTCCACGAATGGAATTCAACAAAGAGGCGAAAGGCCCTTGAAGGATAAGGAAATCGTAGCCTACTTGTTATTTCCTTTGCACCCAATTAATTATTAAGATCAGATAATGTAAAACGGCTCATTGACGCATTGTAGGCCCAATTACAGATCCATAGAAAAGCCCATGAACAACCCCAACTATGTACCTGTTTGACCTAATTTTTTTACTGTTTTTGAATCTCTTTTTGTCAAAAGTTGTACCAAACGCATATAAATAAAAAGACTTTTTTGAATTTATGAATAAAAAAGAGATTTTTAAAAAACTAAAAAAGAGGAACTTTCTCTCCTCTTACGAATAAAATATTATTTTTATTTCTAAAATATCCTTGACATACGTTCACTAGCCTTTCCTCTCTCTTCCAGCCTCTCTCTCTCTCTCTCTCTGCAGCATCAACTCCTTTTCATCGAAGATCTTTCTCTCCTGTAAAATCTTCTATCTTATTTTCTCTATCTGGATTTTTGTAAAACCTAGAACCCAATTCATTAGATTGTTGATTTACTCAATTTTATTTATTGATTTTTTGAATGGTGGGTTATGGGTATATTTGATTTCT
>JAVXUL010109816.1:0-18376 GCA_035590515.1 Trichilia minutiflora
TCAATTTCCATGCTTTCTAGCCTAGGGTTTTGATGAGAAAAACTTACATTTATGCATGCAATAGGCCATAGAACCTTTTGAGAGATATTGATACAGAAGACTGCTTTAATAGACAATGTAGCTGACCCACTAACTAAGGTAATGACATAGAAGTAGCTAGACCAGCATCTTGATAAAATGGGTATACGATACCACAGTGTATGGCTTTAGTGCAAGTGGTAGCTTGTTAGTGTGTATACCCTAGAAATCATTCATGTTGTTGGTTTCAAGGCTTATGATTTTGTATAAATGTTATATTTATTAATAAAAGAAATAGTTCTTTATTTACATACATTAGCTACTTCCTTTATTTTTCATGCAACGAATGAAGAATATATGTAAATTGTCCGAATAATTTTATTTAATTATTAAATAAATTATCAAAGCGCTCCCTACATTCGTGGTGTTGATTGGGCAACTTTATCACATAGTAGGGACACTAGTTGTCGCCTGATGATATTATATGATAATATATGTAGGCTAACAATATAAGTATTGTTATAAATGCATTAGCGTGGATTCATAGTTGGTGAAATATTTATCGAACGGGACCGAATATTAATGAATCATATGGTATGCATTTAGCAATGATTTATCAATGAATTATAATAGTATACGATGTAATCCTTTGACTTAAGATGTCTGAAATCGTACTCTGTATGAATGGGTATATTTCAAATAGTGTATAAGTGTAGGGCTAATTACGCCTTGTACAAAAAATCAATTTTGGTATGCTTTACTCATATAGGTATTCGGTTGATAGTCAAGATAAGATCTGTTGGCTTGGCATATTGGGCTGAGAATTCTCGTTTTCTCAGTTCGAGTTAAGTTCTTAATTGAATGTCGATATGATGTCTTCATTATAAGATGATGGCCATCGTATAATATTGACATATGATCGACGATTCGAAGTAGTATTGAGATTAAGGTTTTGACAGTCCATGAACCTCTATCTCAATCAGGATATAAATACAGAAGGATATTACTCACACGTTACGTGCAATCGAGAAAAGATTTGATGAAGATACTTTTTTATCGTGACTTAGGGGATATGATGCATTGCTAGATACTAACTATAGTCGATGAGCAACTAAAATATCCAGAGCTGAAATGTTCGGCATTAGGTCACGACTGAGTCATTGTGAACCTTCATAGTCCACAAAGATCTTCTAATGCCTTTTCATATTAGAGAGAGAGAGAGATAAAATATTATCGAGAGAGGGCTAATACCCTCATGATAATATAAAAATAGTTTCATTTAGTCCAAAATGATCATTTTGCCTCTAATATGATATATGTGTGTAATTTATTGTAAATTACATATTTAAATTTGATAATTTTGATTATCAAATATATCAAAACAGAATTTTAATATAAAATGGTAAAATCTTAATTAAAGTGTTTAATTTAGATAAAAAGACCATTTTATCCTTATGTGTAAATGCGACCAAGGGCATTATGATAGTTGTACTATAATTATGGATTTTGTTTAATCCATTATATTAATAAATTTGTTAATTAATTTGATCATTAAATGATGTATTTAAGTTTTAAATACTCAAACAAAAATTATTTTTATTTTAATAGCTTAAAATCATACATATGTCTCTTTCTTATTTGATAATTAATTTGGTTTTGTGTTTAATTTTAATTGCTCCATTTGCGTTGTTACACACATATTATATGGGTAAGGATGTATCATATCATTTTTATTTATTTAATATATTTATAAGATAAATATAGAATTAAATAATGAAAATAAAAATAAAAATATTTTTATTTTTCATTAATTTTGGTATAGAAAATAAAGATTTTTCATTTTTCTCTCACTAGAAATTCGACTAGCCTTAAGGAAAGGAAGAAGATGGTGCAAAGTGGAGAGAGCTTATGGTTTTAAGCTTCATCTTCATCAAATAAGCATCCTTGCATGAAGAGCATCTAAAGCTCTAAGGTTAGTCATCATAAAAGCCATTGTTTTTCTTCAATTTAGCCTAGGGTTTTTTGAGTGCAAAACTTACATTTCAAGTATGATTTAGGCCATAGAACCTTCATAAAGCACGGTTAGTTGCAAAAGGATATACTCAGAAACAAGGATTTGATTATGAGGATACCTTCTCGCCCATGACTATGATTAAATTCATCCGTATCATACTAGCCATAGTAACATATCATGATTTTGAAATCTGACAGATGAATGTGAAAACTACATTCCTCAATGGGTATCTTGAGAAAAATATTTATATGCAACAACCATTTGGTTTCGTATCCACTACATATAGAAATAAGGTATGCAAGTTGTATCGATCTATTTTTGGATTGAAGCAAACTTCTCATAGTTGGAAGAAATGATTTGATGATGTCATCAAATCGTATGGATTTGAGCAGAACCCAGATAAACCTTGTGTTTATAAATGTGTTAAAGATCATGCTATTATATTTCTCATATTATATGTGGAAGATATATTATTCATGGGCAATGTTATTGGCATGATGACTAAGATTAAGATCTACTTATTTAAAACCTTGACGATGAAAGACCTTGGAGAAGTGACCTATATTTTAGGGATTCACATTTATAGAGATAGAGTAAAGAGGGTAATAGGATTATCCCAAAAGTTATGTGTAGAAAATATACTGAATAAGTTCAATATGAAAAACTCTAAGAGAGGTTTCTTGATTTTTCTTCATGGTCTTAATCTTTCTAAAGATATGGGTCTAAAGACTAATGAAGAGACACAGGGGATGCATGGTGTGCCTTATGAATCGGCTATTGGTAGTTTGATATATGTCATACTATGTATAGAACCTGATATTGCATATGTTGTAAGTGTTACAAGCAGATATCAAGCTGGTGAAAAGCGTTGGTCGACCGTTAAAATGATCCTCGAGTACTTACGAAGGACTAAGGATCTGATCTTGTCTTATGGGTCTCAGGAATTGAGTATGAAGGGGTTTATCTCATAAACCCTATGATCTTTTCTAAGTTCTTTAAGCATACATTTATAGAAGTTTTTCAACTTTTGAAAAACTAAACACTTGAACGATGAAATCCTCACCTAAATCCACTTTCATTGAAGCTTGAAGTCCTCCCCCAAGCCTCTAAGAATATCCACACTCTAGCATGTTGAAGATGAAAGTGGTAGAATGGTGGGATACATTGAAACCTTTGCAAAATAATTTTGCAAACACATGGGCAAGTGTAAGCAACATATCCATATATATTTGCATATACACTTGTTATTGTGGAAGAAATCATGAAGAAGAACCATTCCATACTCTATTTCTTCTTTTCTTTTCTTGCTTTGAAGCTTAGAAACCAAATTTTCCAATTTGCTTTTAATGGCCGAGAGGTATTTGTAGAAAAGCCTTCTCATTTCTTTTGGTTTTGCTTTTTGTTTTGAATAAAATGAAAAATTAATCATTCCCTCTCTTTCACTTTCTACCATATACATATATTTATATAAAAAGATTAAAATCAATTTAGAAACCATTTGTTAATGCCATATAGGTGGCATGCACAAATGCATATCAAATAAAGCAACCAATGAAAGATAACAATTTGGAAACATATGTATACATATCATTGGTGAAAAAATTAAGTATTAACCAAAAGAAATTAAAACAATATATATATATATATATACAAAACCCACATTTATATCTTAATTACCATAATTAAGGATAATGAACAATTCATGGCCATTGGATCTAATCCATATTTTAGAGAATAAGCAAGATGATGACACTTGGTGAGCAACTATTATCCCAAGTGTTAATTTAATATCCATTTGATTTAAACAATCTTTGTTTAACAAATAACAAATAAACAATTTATTTGTGTAAACAAATGGATACTAATTTATAATAAATAAATAATTTATTTATTAATTTGATGTATCAAAATATATCATTTAAATTCTCCAATGCTACTATAATATTTTTTAGACCGACAGGTGCTAGCGCGTACTTGCCGAAAAACTTTATCTTTTACAATAAAGAATAAAATTACTTACCAATCAACATATTGTAGTAATATAATTTTCATAAATACGAAATATCATTAACTAGCTTAATGATATATATATATATATATATTTCATCCATCAACAATAACTAGATATTGGGTGTGACCTACTGCGTTCACCGTGAACTAGACATGAGCTTATACGAACACATTCGCATCACTTCAGTATAACCCCTTATATCCGAAGTCCCCAGTGATCTTGAATGACCTCTAGCAAGATATCATAACCTCTAGAACATAGAGAATAACGATTCAGGTAAACCTATATAGTCGTACTTACATATAGTATGGTCTCTCTGCTGTCGACTCCCGATCAAGTGTGGGCCATAGAATCATCAAACCCCTAACTGATCATAAGATCAGAACCTCAATCATAAATGGTATCCATATATCCAAAAACTCCTTTTTAGAACACATGTACTTTGGCCAGAGATTCAGTTCCTGTAAATGACAGTTCTGCCCAGGATTTCAAGCTCCAATATTTGAGCCAGCAGATTCCATCTTGACCATCACCTACTCTCTACAGTATGAATACATTGACAGCAGGCTTCTTTTATCAGGCGTGGCTAGCCTAGTATAATATACACAAGTGAACGATGTGCCTCACTATAAATTACAGCCATAATATCTCAAGTCAAAGGACTAATGATACACTAGTATGGCTGTGCGACGAATCATTAACTGTGGATAATCACCTATGTGATTCTATCACAGTCGATCATGTTCAGTGTCATGTTCACCAACGTGGTACCCATGTTTATGCTCTTGTGACATGAGACTCATCACCCAACTATTAGTATTCAATAGTAATTCTTGACAACAACAAAACATGCCGGTCATGTAATGTCACTATGCCTCGTGACACTACCTCAACTGAGAACAAGTTTTAGAATGTATTTAAATTGAAGATTTTATACTTATATTTATAACCCCTTAGAGATAGAATCTCGACACATAATACAATCAAGGATATATCTCGCATCAATTAAAAGAAAGAAATAAATCAGCAACTAAACATAATGCAAGATAGAATAATGTTATTTTATTAATCGTAAATAATTTATAATTAATTACAAAAGGTATATACATAAAAAAATATAACCCTGAACCATATGACATGAGTGATTCTAAGGCATATCTCTAACAAACTCCCCCTTGCACTAGAGCCAATCGTCACGGTATCTTATACCCATCTTCTTAAGATGATAATTCAGTTGCTATTATATTACTGGCTTAGTAAGTGGGTCTGTCACGTTATCCCCCGATGAAATCTTCTACACGATCAAATACTGGTCAGTTCTAAACTCTCTAATCAAGTGATACTTTCACTAAATATGTTTAAACTTTTGGTGAGACCTTGGTTCCTAAGCTTGCGTTATTACCCCATTATTGTCACAATATAAAGCTACTGGATTGATAATGGAGAGAACCACATCAAGTTCACTCATGAACTTACAGATCTAGAAAACCTCCTTCGCTGCTTCAGAAGCAGCTACATACTCAACTTCTGTAGCAGTGGTTGTTTGTTTAGAACTCTTCCAACTAACTACCCCTCCAGTGTAGATAAAAAAATAAAAGAGGATACAGATTTTTTATTATCCATATCAGATTGAAAATTAAAATCAATATAACCCTCGATTTTTATTATACCTTCTTTATATGTTAAAACCAAATCCTTTGCACTTCTCAAGTACTTAAGGATTCGTTTTACCGTTATCCAATGCTGTTCTCTAAGATTTACTTGATATCTTCTCGTACTACCCACAACATACGCTATATCAGGTTTTGTACATAGCATAGCGTATATAAGACTCCTTATCGTCGAAGCATAAGGAATCTTCCTCATACAATATTGTTCAAAATCCATTGTGGATTTCATCTTTCTAGAAAGATGAACACCATGACTATAGGGTAAGAAACCCTTCTTGGATTCTTCCATGCCAAACTTCTTTAGCACCTTTTCTATGTATAAACTTTGATAAAGACCTATATTCTGCTTCACTCTATCTCTATAGAGCCAAATACTCAGAATATAAGTCATATCATCCAAATCTTTCATGAAGAACATATTAGATAATCATATCTTAACCTCAGTCAATATGCCCATATCATTTCTTATAAGAAGTATGTCATCTAAATATAACATTAGGAATGTGATAGCATTGTTGTTCACCTTCATGTAGACACATGGTTCATCAATATTCTGGATAAAGTCAAATGATTTGATTTTATCTTCGAATTATATGTTCCAACTTCTGGAAGCTTGTTTTAATCCATATATGGATCTGTGCAGCTTACACACTTTATGACTATCTAATGAAGCAAACCTTATAGGTTATTACATATATATGGTCTCCTCAATATAACTATTGAGAAAAGTTGTCTTTACATCCATCTGTCATATCTCATAGTCATAATAAACTACAATAACAAGCAAAATTTGGATGGAGTTAAGCATAGTAACTACTGATAAGGTCTTCACATAGACAATACCATGCTTTTGGGTATAACCTTTTACCACTAGTCTAACCTTAAAACTCTCAATTTTTTTATCTTTGCCAATCTTTCTTTGTAAACCCATTTACAATCGATAGGAACACTTTCTTTTGGTGGATTAACAAGTATTACACCTGATTGGCATACATAGAGTCCATCTCAGATTTTTATGGCATCCAACCATTTTTCAGAATTGATATCTAATATTGCCTCTTCATAGCTTTTAGGATCTTCTCTTTACTCATATTCTCTTATCATAAATGATTCAAAATCATTATCTAAAAAGAAGAAATATCTCTATAGAAGGCATGATATCCTAGTGGATCTACGAAGAAATTGGTCTACTGAAGCTTGAGGTTCCAATGGAATAGGTTTATCAGCATGAACCAGTTTATGCATATCAATAGGTCTATCTATCTGAGGTTGGTCATCATCAAATACAATGACTCTCTTTGGGATATCCAATACAATGACTCTTTTCAGATTTAACATTTAGCTTATCAAACTTAACCAATTTAATATAAACTAGACAACCTCACTGCTTCATATGATTGAAGCTAGGTTTCTTTCTAAATCATATCTCATATAGAATTTTAAGAACTACTTTAGATGGATTTCTATTCAAAATAAACATCACGGTATATAGAGCATATCCTCAAAGATATATAGATAAGATAGTAACGCTCATCATGAATTGTATTATATCAAATAGGATACTATTTCTTCTTTTTGATACACCATTATATTGTGATGAATAAGGAGGTGTAAGCTGAAAAACTATACCATCTACCTTAAGATGATTCAAAAACTCAGTACTTAAATATTCTCCATCACAATCAAATTGTAGTATTTTAATACTCTTTCCTATTTATTTCTCTACTTCAGCTCTGAATTCTTTGAACTTTTCAAAAAATTCAGATTTGTATTGCAATAAGTACAAATAACTATACTGTGAAAAATCATTAGTAAAAGTTATGAAGTATGAGAAATCATCTCTAGTCATTTCTCTAAATGGCCCCCCACACCTGTGTGGATTAATTCAAGAATATCACTGGTTTTTATTCCTTGACCAATACAGGGCAATTCAATCATTTTTCTTGAAGACAGGATTCACAAGTTGGGTAAGGTTCATAACCCAATGAACCTGTAAGGCCCTAACTACCTAGCTTCATAATCTTTTCTCCCTCATATGACCTAATGTATAAAGCCAAACACATCTCGAATTAACTTCATTTCTAGATCATTTCTTACTAATGATAGTAGTCATGTTAATCTCATATGTTTTAAGAATATGTAAACCATTCACATTCATGCCATTTGCTAATCAATCTATCTCTCAAATAAATATAACATTTATATTTATTAAAAAAGAAAGTGTAATCATATTTACACAATTGATTTGCACATAGAATGTTTATATTGGTTGTATCATAATACATTCTATTGTTTAATACAATGCGATGGCCAGATGACAAAACTATTTTACAAGACACTTAATAAATGATTGCAATCGTTATGTCATTTGCTATCTTCAGATTCACTGCACCCTTCTCCAATAACTGCTTATTGTGAAGGTCTTACAAATATATACAAATTTGTGAGATAGTAACTGAATCTATAATCTATGAATGTGAATCTGAACTAACATTTAATTCAGTTTTAATAACATGACACGAAAGCGTATCTGATGCCGTCAATTTTCTCAAGCTCTCCAGGTAAAGGGGACAGCTCTTCTTTCATTGTTCGAGCTACTTGTAATGATGACACTTATCATTAGATTAACCAATGGTAACTCACTTGCCTTTAGTCGTTCTCTTAAAATAGAGATTATCATGTTCATTAGCTAAAGGAGTGTGAATACCAATTTGTTCATTTTTTAATTTGTAACAAATTGGTTATTGGTGCTTGAACCTAGTTAGGCTAGACCCAATGCCTTTTTAAATAGGTAGCAATCAGACCCCTCACCTAATAGATATTGGAAGCCTAAAGCACCCTACCAAGAAATAAGTCAACTAGATCATGACACCCTATAACGGCCTTCACCTGATAGTTATTGGGTTATCCTATGCAGAAATGCCAATAACCTAGCGATCGCACTAGAAGGTTTGAGCCTAATATTATATTAAGGGGGAATTTCTTTAGGTTTTATTTTATTTTAGTTATGGGATTTAAACCTATATCATTTTTAAAATAATATCATTTTAAATCTTATTCCATTATTGATTGATCAAATTAAAAGAATTAATTAACGATTAATTTATTATTGCCTGTGTTGATATAAAGCATTTAATTACTCATACTGAAATTCTATTAATTCCAGAGTAATTAAAATTTAATACGAATCATTATTCTATCAAATTTCAATTTTGAATAATTAAACCTCATTTCTGTTTGAATAGAACAATTCTATGCATAAGATTTTAATTTTAATAAATCAAAACTTTAATAACAGAAAATACTAATCAAACTAGTATTTTATAGGATTAGTAGCTCAGGAATCATTATTAACAATTAATAATTATTCTTTTATGTAAAATCTTTGAACAATTTTAAAAATTATACATTTTGGCCCCTTATGAGAAACAATTACCAAAATACTCCTAGTAGAGACCCATTTTAGTTGAAGTTTTGTAGGATTAGTGGGTTAGGAATCATTATTAATAATTAATAATTATTCTTATATGTAAAATCTTTAAACAATTTCAAAAATTATACATTTTTATCCTTTATAGAAAAAATTATCAAAATGCCCCTAGTAGGGACCCAGCTTGGTTGATGTGCCATTTTCTTAAAAAAATGTATACAATTCAAAAATTAATGATCCCCAACACTTAAAACTTGAATTGGAAGCATGTCCGGTATGAAAACGCGAAAAAAAAGGAACTTTTTCAGAAATTTAGGGTTTGCGGCAAAATAGGTAGACGACGCGCCCTACGCTGTGCACACGCATGCCCAGTGCTGTATCACGCTCCTGTCCTTTAGCAAGCAAACGGACGTGTGACGTGGATGCGCGCTCCTGACTCCCACACAGGGGCTCCCCTGTACTTTACACCCAAAAATATTTTTTGTCCCACACAAAACCCAACCATTTTTACACTAAAACCCAAACATAAAGGCCTCCAAAACACACCCCAAAACATACTAAAATATTCAAACACATCAAACCAACCATCATTTGAGCAAATAACACTTATAAAATCAAAAATTCAAAATTTTGCAAATATGCCACTCTACACACTTCAATCAACAAAAGCTTACTTCCAACCATTTTTCTTAATCTTATATGCATAAAATCAGAACCTAGGTTTGGTCTGATACCACTTTGATGGGGTATTTATCATATAAACCCTAGGATCTTTTCTAAGTTCCCTAAGCATGCATATATGTAAGTTTTTTAACTTTTGAAAATCCCAACATTTGAATGAATAAATACTGACCCAAATCCACTTTCAATTGAGCTTGAAGTTATCCCCCAAGCTCCAAGAGTATCCACACTCTAGCTTGTTGAAGATGGAAGTGATGGAGATTTGATACCTTTGCAAAACAATTTTCCAAACATATGGCCAAGTGTAAGCAACATATCCATATATATTTTTACATATACACTTGCTGTTAAAGGAAGAAAGAAACCATAAAAGATGTGTCCTTTCCTTTGCGTGCTTCATTTCATTACTTGGTTGCTTGGAAAATAACTTTTCCAAGTTTTCTCTAATGGCCAAATGTGTTTTCATTTTTTAAAGCTTTTATTTATTTTGGCTTTTACAAAATTGAATTTTTTCAATTCCTCCCTTTTCCACTGTAGCTATAAAGAGTTAAAAAAAAATTATTGAAACCATTTCTTTTTCCTCCACATATGTATCCATGTCACAAGTCAAATGAAATTTTAAAACACTTTTTTTTCTACTATATAGGTGGTATAGAATTAAAACTAAACAAACCAATGACATTAAAGCACATAGAAAAAAATGTATCATTGTAATTTCTAGGTCGTATGAGTTAACCAGTTCAGTGAATAGTTAGCTTGATTTGATTAGTTAATGTTGTTTATCCAATTAAAATTTTCTAACAAGCAAAACAAGATTTCTAGTTTAACTAGTTATCTTAGACAAATACATAAATAAACCATTCTTGTACGACAAGGATAATTGTCCTTAAAAGAACATAGACAAAAGCACAAATGTCACAAAATTCTTGTGAGATAAAAGTTTAGAAACACTTGCATAAACGAAAATTTTGTTTTTCAAAGCTAGAAATATGATTTTTACAATAAAACATGTAATAGTTACACGTATATTAACAATTAATGATTTGTTAATAAAATTATGCATTTGTAAGTACTAATATTTATTCATAGGATGAATAAATAATTTTGATAATATTTTCAATGGAAAAGATTTTAAAATGGTTTTAAAATTGTTATTAGATTATATTAAAAATGTTTTAAATATTTTTTTAAAATAATAATATTTATTCATATGATAAATGAATATTATTAATGTTTTGATTAAAAATATTTGGTAAATAGTTTACTGAATATAAACATGTGATTTTGTGAAAAACATATGTTTTATTAAAATTAATTTTTTTTCAATATTTATAATAACTCTCTGTACTAATTATTAAATCCTTGCCTCCCATTGTGGGATGACAATGAATTCTTTGACATAAATTTGTATCCCAAGATTTCTATTATGAGAGGTATTGAATTTATGTTATAAAATTTTGTTATCTAGTTCTTGGATGCATAGTTTCACCTTGACCAAGATTTCTATTATGTCAAGGAGAGGTAAAAATAACATCTTAAGAAGGCACAATAGATCGGGTTTAACTAACCTAGGGTGCCAAGATTTCTATTATGTGAGGCATCCAAAGTTAGGGCTAAATAAAGAATCAAATCTTACATAGAAATGTAAAAGAAAATAAGTTTCCTACTTATTGGGGTTAATTAATCAAGATTTCTATTATATGAGGTTGGTTAATTTTGATAAGATGTTAATTCCCCGCTAATAATAATAAAATTCCAGCAAAACTTTTGAGTTTTGTCCGGGGAGTATGAGATTCAAAATAAATAGTGAGAGTTAATATGATTAGCACTTATTAGTACCTTTTAAAATTGTCTAATGGTTATAATTCAACTTTGTTTGAGTTAGTATAAATCAAATTTGTTGATTAATACTTGTATAAGATCGCTAATAATCTTTTTCTGTTTCTTTTCAGTTTCTCAAAAGTGTGATAACCTGATACAAAACTGTTAATAGTGTTCTCTATTACACATTAGGACTTTTGATAGTTTGACGAGGACAAATTTCAAATCTGATAAAGAAAATTTTTTTCTCTATGGAAAAAATAGAACATATCCAGAGGAACCTTAAAGAAAGTACACGTAAATGTATGATGATCAATTATGAATTAAGTGTTATTTCTGATTATCATTACTGGATTAGATTCAGTAGCTACATATTATGTTTATGTCTCTCTACAGACATTATAGAATTGTTTAGTATTGTCTAGATGTGAGATCATATTAAGAATAGCTAATGGGGTAACAATTACTACTAAAGTCAGAGGATCTTGTGATCTTAGATTATCTAGTGGACACATTACTGGATTGAATTTAGTATTGTATTTTGCTAATGCCACTAGAAATATCATCTCAATTTCTGTACTATGTAAGGATGGTTACATTGTATAGTTTATTAAAAATGAATGTTTAATACATTTTCGAAATGAATTAGTGGGTAAAGCTATAAATACAAATGTATTATATATTTTAGAATTAAATAACAGTTATTCAATAAAATCCATTACAAATAAAAGAATTCGTGGTCAAACAAATTCTAAATATCTATAGTATCATAAATTGGGTCATATAAGAGACAGGAGGTTGATTCAACTTGGTGCAAGTGGACTTTTAAGTTCACTGGGTTCAGAACTCTTACCAACTTATGAATCATATTTTCAAGGTAAGATAATCAAATCTCCCTTCAAAAGTAAAGGAAGGAGAGCTAAGAAGCTATTGAAAATCATACATACGGATATATGTGGATTGTTTAGCAGCAAAGACAGAGGAGGATTTGACTACTTCATTACCTTTATCGATGATATGTCACAATATGGGTATGGTACGATCGATGATGAGTTTTATAGACTCACCAGTTTATTTGTGGGGATATGCTTTACTAACCACTGTGCATATCTTGGATAAAGTTCCATTAAAATCAGTTTAAAAGACTCTGTATAAGATATAGAATGGAAAGAAACCTAGTCTCAGTTATATTGGTTTCTAATGTCCTAAAACATACATAAATTAAAGTTTTCTTCCTAAGAAACTTACCCTAAATCTATACATTCAAATGAAGTTTTAAGGGTCCAAAGAGAGGGTTTAACATACTTATCTTGTAAGCCTTTTGTTTTGATGAACACTAAGCTCAGAAGTGTGAGCTTTCTACACTTGAAACCCTCCCCAAGACCTCTCCCAAGGCTGCCTACGTGAAGGAGAAGAAGAGAGACCCAAAATCTTGATTTTTTTCATTCTTTTTCCCATTTTATTTATTCAATATTTATCTTATAAATATCATAAAATAATGGGCTACTTATGTGATACAACCAATACCATTTCACATGGCTAAGTTCAAGTTAAACTTGAATATAAAATCTTTGACCAAGATTAATTAATTAATTAAATTAATAAATATATAACATTTATATATTAATATTAATATGCCAAGTGTTATAATCTTATCTATATAAATTCTAATACTTGTCAAATTCTCTAACCATTAAAGAATTTTATAATTAGACATTAATATATATTTTAAAATTTCATAAATCCAAAATTATGGTATAATTATCATAATGCCCTTGCTCAACATTTATACATAAGGGTAAAATGATAGTTTCATTTTAAATTAAACACTTTAATTTAGAATTTATTATTTTCTATTAAAATCATATGTTAATATATCTGATAATCACAATTACCAAATTTAAATATATAATTTGTAATAAATTACACATTTGTATCACATAGGGGTAAAAAGGTTATTTTATACTAAATTTATAATTTAATCTAGTTTTCATCATTTCACCTCAGAATCACATTCTAACATGTTTGATAATCAATATTATCATTTTGGATCATGTAATTTACATTAAATTACTATATGATATCAATATATCACTTCTTTAACACTTTAAAGAACAGTAAATACATATAACGGTTATATGTATTTATTTTGGTATTTTAAGTTATCATGAGGTTGCTAACCCTCTCTCGATAATATTTTATCTCCTCCTCCTTTATAGGAACTCTCAGGGAATTGGATGGATAGTGAAGGTTCATCATGACTCAGTCGTGAGTTAATATCAAACACTTCGACTTCGAATAGTTAGATCTCGAACATATCGACTATGGTTAGTGTCTAATTATACGTCATAGTCCCTAAGTCACAATGAAGAAGTATCTTCATTGAACCTCCAATGATTTCATGTAACATATGGGTAGTATCTCTTCGTTGTCATATCCTGATTGTGTCAGGGTTCATAGAATGTCAAAACCTTAATTTTGATGTCTATACGAATCATCAATCATATATCACGATTGCTATGACTATAGACTTAAAATTCAGATATCATATCGAAATTTGTTTAGGAACTCAATTCGAACGGAGTCAACGAAAACTCTTTATCTATTGTGTTGAGTCAATGGATCCCATCTTGTCTGTCAATCGAACATCTATATGAATAAAGCATACCCAAATCGGCTTCTTGTACAAGGCATGATTAGTATGGCACGTATACATCATATGAAATATACTCATCCATACAGAGTTTGATTCTAAACGTCTCAAGTTATAAGATTACATTGTACACTATTGTAATCTATTAACAAATCATTGACTACATCTATATCATGTGATTTGTCAATATATAGCCCTGTTCGATAAATAATTCACAAACTATAAATTCATACTAATGCACTTATGATAATACCCATATTGCTGACCTACATATATCATCATATGATATCATGAGGTGGCAACTAGTATGCTTACTATATGATATAGTTGGCCAATCTATGTCAAGCACGTAAGGAACAATTTGATAATTTTATTTAATAATTAAATGAAAATATCTTGATATTTTTTATATATAAGCATGCCAATATAAAAGAAATAGCTAATGTATATGAATAAAAAACAATTCTTTTATTGATAGTCTAAAGTTTATACAAGATCACTAGCACTAAAACTGACAACACTAATGGTTTCTAAGATATACACTAACAGGATCAATGGTACACTAGTACGGCTATGTGATGAATCATTGACTACAGATTATCGCTCATGTAATTCATCACATTTGATCACGTTTAGTAATATATTCACAAACATATTACCCATGTTTATACTCTCATGACATGAGACTCATCATCCAACTATTAGCATCGAATACTAATCATTAGTAGTAACAAAACATGTCGATCATACAATATCATTGTCCCCAATGGCATTACCTTAATCAGGAATTTATTTGAATGTATTTAAATCATAGACTTTGCTCTCATAACTACAACACTTTGTGGATAGAGTCTTGACACATAATACATCACAAGATATCATTTTGCATTATTACAATAATAGTTAAAGCACAATTAAAAAAATGCAAATGATAATAAAATGCAATTATAATTAATCGTAGTAGTTTATAATTAATTACTAAAATATATTTACTATGTATAATATGCCTGACCCGTGTGACACGATTAAGTCTAGGATATATCTCCAATAATTTAGCCTTATGGATTATCCATAACATGATTCATACTTCGATCACAAAATATTAGTTGCACTATAGATTTGTGATAACGGAAATTCTCTATCAGATATCACCTTAGATTTTGGAAGGTGTAGATAGCATGACACCACCACCATTGGCTGATCTTGGACAGACAACTCTCTACAAAATGCATTATAATCGCTTGCTAGAGTTCATAGGTCTTACAGGAGAGACTCCACGCATAGGAGACTAGTGGGATAACACTTTACAAGAAATACATAGAATTGAGCAGGATGCCATAATAGAGGATTAGCTAATCGCGAAGGAGGAAAAACTATCTCAGGAAGAAGGAACCTTTCAGACTGAGGCCTAGGCATAACCTACTGCAGCACCTTCTCTAATGTAACCCCTTCTATTGGCTTTACAAGCTTCTATCTTAAACTCTTAGTGAATTATATAGATGCTTTTAGACATTTCACAATAGGTCTTGAGTCTTGCGACATCTTTGCACTCTTTCGAATCCTCTATCCAATATGTTCACCAATACTTTGATTTAAGGATGACAACTTCAGGCCAAATGGTTAATGTCTTTCATTAGGACACCATCATTGCATTGGCTGGTATCCAGCTATTAATAGAGGATTTTTATTCCAAACTTCCTCCTTGTACATCCAACACTACATCTCTACCTCCTTCGTACATTTGTCCTCGTTTACCCTGACCTTCTCCTCCAGGCTATCATTCTCCATATAATACATTTGATGCTGATCCTTTTTTATACTCGACCTCTACCTTCAGCCCAGCTTCCTTCAGCCATTCAGAATATTTTATTGACATAACATCTAGTGAAGATTAGGAATGATGTTTTGTGTTTTTATACTTTGCATCAATACTTGGTTTTTTGAATGTTCTGATACTTATTAATATTATTTCTTTTTCTTCATAAACTTGATTTATTCATTCTTGTCTTATACTTCTATGTTTTTTATGCTTGTCTTCTAATCCTTTCTTTGATTGATGCCAAAAAGAAGGAGAAGCTTATTGTTTGATCTTTTTGGATTAAGAGGGAGAAAATCTTTTACATATAGATCAATTTTCACAAAGTTTTGTCATCATAAGAAAAGGGAGAGATTAATATTTATATGTATTCTTGATGATGAACAAAGAGATTAAATTACATGTCAAATATTTTTAAATTGATTTATGAAATTGACTATTAGAAAAATTGATTTTCTATTAAATCCATTATTCAATCATGATAGTGAATGATTAAGATAATTTAAATGGTAATAAGTTGATCTGAATAATTATAAGTTATGAAAAATCTGTTTATTAATATTTATTGGCTCATTTTGACATATATTTTTTAAAGAACTATTGGTCTAATAATCAACTAGTTGAGAAAGGTGTAATGCAGGATGTTAGAGAACTCGAGTTTCAAAACCCTTATGAAATGTATAGATACCCTAAAGAAAGGTATCTAAACCTTGTAACGATTGTTTTCATATAAGGGAGTTTTGTGCTCGATTATTGGAACCTCAAGGAGAAAATGATCGAATCTGATAGCTCAAGCTCAAACGTATCATTACCTTGGAGGAAAGGTATCGAAAACTTAAGTGAAAGATCAAATGTATTAATACCCTTAAAGGAAGATATCGAAACCTACAATCAGGAAATTTCAAAAAAAACCATAGGTGAAAATGTATCGCTACCCTTGAGAAAAGGTTCCGAAACCTTTTACAGATTCGAAGTATAAAGACTAGTTTTGGCACATTTATTGCGAGAATTAAATGTAGATTAAAAGAGCTATTGGGTTAAATTACTTTGGCTTTAAATACTTAAAGATCTTCTAAAAGAATAAGAGAATCATCAGAGATTATTGTACTGAGTTTTGCAAAGAACATTCCTTTCTACAATTAATTTTATTCTCTCACTCTGTCATTTTTTTTTGCATTCATTTTTAGTAAGAGAAAGTGAGGAGCTAGAATTTATTAAACATCACCTCTATTAAAAGAATTTTATTCTTATTTTTCATTAATTATATTGGGTTACTCTTAACCCATATTAAAGAAATATTAAAACTTTGGTTTCTCTTTACTCAAGTAAAGTAAGAAGTGTATTGGTTGCCCTTTACCCTCAGAAAGGAATTGTAATGGGTTTCTCTTAACCTAAATTAAACTAAGAATTGTAATGATCCCTCGATGTACGAGGATAACAATCGAGAAGAGTAGACGTAAACTTTGTAGTTAAACCACTATAAAAGCTTTGTTTGCATTCTCTCTCTCTACTTTGTTTATCTTATCTGCCTGGTTATTTGCATTTGTTATTAAGTATCATAATTTTAAACTGTTGTATAAATTATTGAGCACCACTTCCATAAAAATTTTTAAAATCCTCCCCCCCCTCCTTCTTGGGTATTTATTATTGGGACTTCATTTGTTATGCATGGCAGTCAGAGGTTAAGGGAGATAAAGGTTAACCGTATCCCTTAACGATAATATTCTGAAGATCCGGGATGTTACAACTCTATAATCTTCTTTGGTGGTGTATTTAACTACAAAATATGCTTGATAGAAATTTAATTATATAAATATGAAATTAGATGAATTTCTATGAGAGCAAGGAAGACATCTCTAATACACTCATAAAAATTAAAAGGGCACATGGCCATTAAAATTCCAAATCATAGAATAGCAGCTATGGTGTGAGATTTTTCATCTGGTTCTTTATTTTGTATAAAAAGAGTTTAAATTTATAGAAACGACAAGTTCTACACGTTGAGTGATTTGTTTATAGCTTAAAAGCACAAGTGCGTGTGTATAGATATACATATACATATTAAATTCTAATATGTTGAAGAAAAATTATGTATTTTAAAATATGTGAAAGATTGTAATTGGGAACAGGGGCGGAGCCAGAAATTTATATTAGGGGGGGACCAAAAATGAAACACGTATAATTGATATAAAATATAAAAATTAATAAACCATCATCGAAAAAAATAAGATTATTAAATTATACTATTATAATTAAATAACA
>JAVXUL010109837.1:0-18373 GCA_035590515.1 Trichilia minutiflora
ATTCCGACAAACTACTAATCAAGAGGCAAGAGAGCGACGAGAAAAAGGTTTATGATACTACTGTGATGAAAAGTTTTTCCCAGGTCATCTTTGTGAACGCCCGCAACTATTTATGATAGAAGAGAAAGATCAATCAAGCGTTGACAAAGATGAAGAAGAGGAAGCAGGAGCTGACAACCAAGAGACAATGCCTAAGATTTCTTTTCATGCAATCTCTGGAGCTAAACATCCACAAACTCTTCGAGTACTGGGAAAATCTGAGACGTTTCTCCAAGAAATATCCTGACTTCCTCCTTGTGGACAAGGATGGTTTGAGTAGGGGGGAATGATATGTATCTGAGCATGGTTGTATGGTAAGCAAGGGGACTAAGTCAAATGAATTGAGAGAGGAATGTGCAAAACGTTTACATGTTGCAGTAATTCCTACTTTTAAGATGTTAGTTGTAGCACGCAGAAGTAGTTTCCTGATTTCCTGTACGTGGTTCTCTATTTTCCAGTAAATATTATTTATGAGCATATAAATAGTTTGTAAGTGATTAAATAAAGGAAAATAAGCAAAAATAGTTGCTGTATTTATAGTTTTTAATAAAAAATGATTAAGAGTAATAGTGATGTTGAAAAACAAAGTTGATTTAAAATTTTGGATAAAAATATCCTTTGTTGTAATCCCTTTAAATAGATCGAAAATTATGAACCACAGTTTACTTGGAAGTATGAGTCACACTTTCGAGTAAATTGTGGTCAATAGTTTACTCGAAAGTGGACCACAGTTTACTTGGAAGTGGACTACAGTTTACTAGTCACACTTCCGAATAAACTGTGGTCTACTTCCTAGTAAATTGAACGCCACTATTTTGAGGGTATTTTCGTCCAAAATTTTGAGTCAACTTTACTTTTAAACACCATTGTTTCTCTTGGTCATTTTTTATTAAGAAATATGAACAATGACTATTTTTGCTTATTTTCCTTAAATAAAAAGTGTGAAATATTTTAATAATAAAGACCTTCATCAGCCTTCTTTTCTTGTCTTTACCCAAATTTTTCTATCAATCTTTCTTTTCTTCTTCTGTTCTCTTTATCAACTGGTATCCGTCTTCCTCGATTCTTCTGCAATTCTGCAACTTCCTTCTTTTCCTTTCAACTAATTTCTGCACATCTCCTTTCCCTTAAATTAATACATATTATAGGATTTCGTCACTTGCTTAGCCATGTATTCAGGTTAGAGGCAGTTAAGATATCATGATAAAATTAGGCATAATAATTTAAGTTACAATATGATTATTAAATAAAAATTTATATAATTAAATGAATTTATATTTAAAAATTTTAATATAAATAATAATTAAATAATATTAATATTATATGATTAATAATTGTATTATGCCTCAACAATGACTTATGAACTCATATACGATAACCACCATAAATTTTTAATATATATTTTATAGTTCAGACATAAAGTAAATACTCGTAAGACTCATTATAAAAATACTTCCAATAATTCTAAATCAAACAATCCAACTACTTTTACAATTCTTTTTTCAATAGAAAATCAACGTTTAATTGACAATTTTTTAATAAAAGACAATTTTATTTTTAATCAAATTCATATCTCAAATCATTTATAAAACCCAACAATTAATCCTAGATATATCATCATTCATCATAAGATTTTCAATTACAATATTCATACCTAAATAAATAATTATACTTAAAAGAATAATCATTTAGTATAGTATTTTTATTTACTTATATTTTGATATTTAATTTACATTTAAATAAATAGTTTGTTAAATAGATTAAATTTTATATTAATTAATTAAATAGATTAAGTGGATTGAATCGAGATAATGATCCAATCGTTTTAAATTATATTATCTGTTTAATAAATGAATGACATGATTAATAATAAACGGGATTCGTATTAATGAAAAAAAAATACTGCAAATATGATATAAATAACACACATTTGTCCAAATTGGCACCCCTAGGTAAAAGCTTAGGGTGCGACAAGTGTCCCTGATTTCAACCCGAGGTAGAGGCAACATTTCTCATTTTTTAGATAATTCTATGAATAGGGAGCAAATACACCCCATGAATTGAGCCCCAAGATTTCATTTATTGGGTTGGAAGCCTTCACTTTTTAACTCACATTTAGCCATCATAAGCTAGTCAAATAAAAAATGGGAGTGTTATGAAGGAAGACACGTATCAAGCTTTATGCCAATACACGTTTTTTTGAAGTCAACACGTCACTATAACTTGTCAAACTACCTTTTGCATGCACTTCTTTAAGGGAATGATTTTACTAAATAATGATGGCAATGCGATCAAATAAGAGAAAATCTATATGCCACCTTCTTGCAGATATATCAATCACTCCCATTCTCTAATAATTAGCTGAGCATGACTCATGTGATACGCCACCCACACACTTAAGAAGATATTGCCTTTAAGAAAAAAGGGATTGGGATTTTGCTCCTTTATCTTACTTTTTTAAGACTTTGCTAATCTTAATATTCTCAAGACTTTAAGTTCTAAAATAAAAAATGATACTATTCACCATCTTCAACACCCACTCTACAGGAATACCATAGGAGAAAATATTTAAAGGGTAACAAAAGTTTCTTCCTCGATTCTTTTTACTTTCTTTTTCATTATTTCCCTGCCTATATTAACTTAAGTATCGAAATTTCTATGCCAAAAAACTAATATCACTTAGAACTCCCTTATAAGCTTACGAGGATAAAGTTAACTTCTTTATTGTCTAGTATTCAAAGTTAACCTTGAAATTTCTAAAGTACCATAAGTTGAAATTAACTTTTATACATCAATATATTTATTAATACTTTTAGAAAAAATTAAAAGTAAAACTCAAAAGTAAAAATTTGGTTTTGAACATTAAAACGTGTTTGAAAGTAGAAATTTATCTCCACCTATCTTCATCTTTTATTTGACTTTCAAATGATTATTAACTTTCATTTAAAAATATCTAATGGAACAACATTTTAACACAATCAAACAAAGGCAATTGGTACATTCCCATTGCATCAAAGCAATTTTTTTTATACGTGAGAAACTCTAATCTACTGAATCAGGAACAAGCACTTGGTGTCGTCACATCCGGAGGAGCAATTCAAGTAAAACCCATAATCTAATCCCTTTTACGCTTCAATAAAAGTTTTTGGTAGTTCGAACTCGGGATTGGTACAAACCCTGTCCAGTAAACCTTACCACCAAGTCACCCCTGGAAGGTTATATGGAAAAAGAAAGTGGTTATCCATTAGACGTGCTAACTCTCATGTGAACAAGAAAAATTCTGCCTCTACTACCAAAGGTAACAAACGAGTGCAATTAGTTAAATGATGCTTGCTTAAGATATATGGGTGGACGAAGTTCGTTTATTAGCTCATTGGAATATAATATTCAATTGAGTCTCACGTGGCATAAAGAGCAAAGGTGCATTTTATATCATGATTGACGTCTTCAGGATAAGTGAGTCTACCATCTGCACAATGAGTTTAATTGTATTTTACTTACAAACATAGTTTACTTGTATCCAATAGATCTACAGAGTCTTGAGTATAACAAAGAAAAAGCAAGCTCAACTACTACCACAGAAGGAAAAGAAAAGTCACATTCATCAAATGATAGCACCTCTGCAAAAACAGAGAAGCCAGCTCAGAAAATATACAACAAGCCAGCATCTGTGTTATCAAATAACTAATATGTCCTATCAAAAAATTGAGGCCGCAGAGAAGCTTGGTGTTACGATTTAATCTCAATGAAAAATCTCTCTCAAATCAAGAATCCTTGAACAGAAAATGAAAAAGAAGGAGATCAAGAATGCAAACTATCAAACTCAGAAAAACCAGAAAGAAATAATGATCACACACACCAAGTGTTTTTACGTGGTTCGATTTAGATCAAACCTATATCCACGATTCAACCCAAAAGGTCCAGTCTATAGTATTAATGTCATAGAATATTTTCAAAGAAGAATTACAATGAAAGGTTTCACATACACAGAGAAATCAAAGCCCCAACTTTTTAAATCATCAGTAAGAACCAAGAATTCTAGAATTTATAGAATTCACTAAAATAGCCTTGCGAAATTACTAAACTGTCATTAATGAATGAACGGATACCACAGAATAATCAAGGGCATAAATGTCATTTCATCCTTTTTAACAAAAATAACGAACTCTAGTGCACTATTCTTCTTCTCAATTACATAAAACAACTTCTCTTCTTTTCTATTTGCAGATTATAAGATCAAAACTTCACAAATCTCCACCTTGATTTTATAATCTTCAATAGACTTTAGGACCCCATCAGGTTTGCAAACTTATATTTTTAAATTTCACCTATTTCCAGCAAGCTTAAACAAAGCTGAAATTTGCTGGATGCTAAAGATTTCGTTAATATATCTACTAAATTCACTTCAGTAGCAATCTTCACCATTTAAACCAGTCCTGACTCTACAATATCTCGTATAAAATGTAGTTTCACATTTATGTGCTTGGACCTTTCATGGAAGACTGGATTTCTGACTAAGTGCAGAGCACTTTGATTGTCACAGTGCAGCTTAATACCTTTTTGTTTTAACCCAAGTTCTGACATTAATCCTTTCAGCCACAATGCCTCATTTACTGTTTTTGTTGTTGTAATGTACTCAGCTTCTGTTGAAGACAAAGTTACAACATGTTAAAGACTTGACTTTCAGCTGATAGTGCAACCTTTCAAGGTAAATACATAGGCTGACAAGGATCTTCTTCTGTCAGCATCACTTGCATAATCAGAATCAGTTAACCCTGCTAACAACACAGCTCCAGATGAGCTCCTTCTATATGTTAATCCTAAATCTGAAATACCCTTTAAGTACTTGAGGATCCATTTGACAGCCCTCTAATGTTCTTTTCCCGGGTTGCTCATGTATCTACTTATCATACTGATTGCATGTGATAGATCTGGTCTTGTGCAGACTATAACATACATTAGGCATCCTACCACATTTGCATAAGGTACTGACTTCATTTCTTCTTATTCTTTATAGCTTTGTGGCTCATTTAGCATTAACAGTTTGAAATGTTAAGCATAAGGAGTTGAAACTGACTTAACCTCATCCATTCTGAACTTTTTTAAGATTCTTCTTATGTAATCTTTCTGTGTTAATTTCAGAACACCTGCTTTTCTGTCTCTGAGAATCTCCATGCCCAGAATTCTTTTAGCATTCGCTAAGTCTTTAATTTTGAACTCAGAGTTTAACAACACTTTCAAATCTATCACTTGCTGTCTTTTTGAGCATACTATGAGTATATCATCAACATACAACAGTAAAAAAGTTAACTCACCTGTTCTTATCGTTTTCATGTATATGCAGCTATCATATGAACTCCTTTTGTACCCAGAATTATACATAAAAGTATTAAATCTTTTATACCACTGCCGAGGTGATTGTTTTAAGTCATAGAGTGATTTCTTGAGTAAGCAAACTTTTCCTTCATCTCCAGTAGCTTTGAAGCCTTGAGGTTGCTCCATGTATATCTCCTCTTCTAAGTCCCTATGTAAGAATGCCGTTCTTACATCCATTTGATCCAATTCCAGGTCAAATACAACAACCATAGCAAGTAAGACTCTTATAGATGTGTGTTTGACTACAGGTGAAAACACTTCACTGTAATTTACACCTTCTCTTTGTGTAAAATCTCTTACTACCAATCTTGCCTTGCACCTTGGAGGATCATCTTTGAAAGCTCCCTCTTTTATTTTGTAAATCCACTTTGAACCAATTACTTTCCTTTTTTCTGGTCTATCAACCAAAATTCAGGTCTGGTTCTTTCTTAATGATGATATTTCTTCCTCCATTGCATCATTCCATCTGTCTTTGTTTTCACCAGTCACTGCTTCTTTGAAGTCCCTTGGTTCATCTGCATTTAAATTTTTTGATATAACCAATGCATAAAAGATTAGATCAGCATATGCAAACCTTGCAGGTGGTCTGATTTCCCTTCTTTTCCTATCCCTTGCAAGCTGATAATTCTGTAATTTATCTTCTGCTTCAGTTGCTTCTGGTTGATTACTGTCTGTCTGCTCCACCTTAAACTCAACCTTCTGCCTTTCAAGTGAGTTACTGGTTGTGGTTGTGGATGACTGAACTTGTTCACTCATAACAGAGTCCTCACTGAAGGTGATATCCCTACTGATGATACACTTCATCTGATTTCCATCTTTGCACCATAGCTTGTAACCCTTTACTTCTTCAGGATAGCCAATAAACTTCCCTTTTATTACTCTCTAGTCCAGCTTACCTAACTTCACATGAGCATAAGCTTGACAACCAAATACTCTTAGATTACTAAGGTCTGGTGCATGTCCTGATCAGACTTATTCTGAAGTCTTGAGTTTGAGGGCTGTTGAAGGGCTTTTGTTAATGACATATGCAGCTGTACTCACTGCCTCAGCCCACAGAAACTTTGGCAAGTTAGATTGTATCAAGATGCACCTTACACAATCCAATATAATCCTATTCATCCTCTCAGCCAATCCATTCTGTTGTGGAGTGTAAGTGACAGTCCTATGCCTAGTTATGCCATGAGTTTTACACCATTCATTGAACTTTTCATTGCAAAACTCTAACCCATTGTCTGTCCTTAATGTTTTCAGTTTCAAACCAGTTTGATTCTCAACTAAAAGTTTCCATTCCTTGAATTTTTGTAACACCAGATCCTTGGTTTTCATAATATAAACCCATAGTTTCCTTGACCAGTCATCTATCATTGTTAGAAAGTATCTAACACCTTTGAGTATTTTAACTTGTGATGGACCCCATAAGTCAGCATGGACATATTCTAATGGACCCTTTGTTGTGTGTTTTGCTGGTTTAAACTTCAGCCTTGTTGCTTTCCCCAAAACACAGTTCTCAAAAAATTCTAAGGCTTCTAATAGTTCACTTCCTAACAATCCTTATCTATCAAGTTCTTTCAACCCTTTCTCACTTATATGTGCTAGTCTTAGGTGCTAAATTCTAGTTCTTTTATTTGCCTCACTCTCAGCTACTGTCAAGTTAGCTCTTTAACCTAGAGTTTTCAGAACATACAAGCCATTTTTTAGATCTCCCTTCATGGTAATCAAAAAGCTCTTTGACACCTTTAGGCTACTGTCCTCTATTTTAATTGAGTAATCTAAGCTATCTAGCACTCCCAGTGAGATTAAGTTCTCCTAAGGGTCGATACATACCTCACATCTTTTAATTCCCTGACTATACCATCAAACATCCTCAATTTTATAATGCCTACCCCAGCAACCATGCATGACTGATTGTTACCTAATAAAACCTTTCCCCCATCACAGTAAGAAATTGAATGAAAGAAAAACATATGAGGACACATGTGAAAGGAGCAACCTGAGTCCATTACCCATTCTTCATCTAACCTTTCTTTTGAAGCAACAAACAGGTCAGCACTCTCATAACCCTCACTGGAGTCACTGGACATTTCAGAAGCCACTGATGCATCTCCCTTTTGTTTATGCTTTTTCTTCCTTTCGGGGCAGTTTTTGATTAAATGTCCTTCTTTGTGGCAGAAGAAACACTTCCTGTTTCTCCCTCTAGACTTGGATCTTGATTGCTCATTCCTTTCTTATTTCTTGTTTGGCCTTCCTCTTGTAGTGAGTCCATCTCCTGTTAAACTGCCAAGGCCATTCTTCCTCTTTTCTTTTGTATTCAAAGCATTTTTCACATCTTTTAGGGAGATTGTTTCCTTGCCAAGAGTCATGGTGTCTATAAAATGTTCATAGAAATTGGGCAGAGAACTTAGCAAAATATGGCAAGGTCTTCATCTGGGAGCTTTGCATTTAAGTTATCAAGATCCATGATAATCTTGTTAAACTCATCAAGAAGCTCCTTGACCGAGTCACCTTCTTCCATTGCTAAAATGTACAGCCTTCTTTTGTGAAAGAGACGATTGTCAATGGATTTAGACATGTACCTTACCTCCAGTTTCTCCCACAATCCAGCTACTGTGTCCACATTCAAGGCTTGAATTTCCCTTAGCACTCCATCACTCAAGCTTAAGATAAGAGCACTATGTACCTTCCTCAGCACCTCTTCTTTTCTTTCTTGAGACCAGGACACAGGTAATACATCCTCTCCACGCAGTGCCTGCTCCAAACCTTGATGAACTAACAGAGCTTTCATTTTGATTTTTCAAATATTGTAATCATTCTCCCCGTCAAACTTATCAAGATCCAACTTTGTTTGAATCATTCAATAACTAGGCTCTGATATCACTTGTTCTGATTTAATCTTAGTGATAAATCTCTCACTAATCAAGAATCCTCAAACAGATAATGAAGAAGAAAGAAATCAAGAATGCAAATAATCAAACTCAAAAAACCAAAAAAAAAAATGATCACACACACCAAGTGTTTTTACGTGGTTCGGTTTAGATCAAACCTACATTCACGATTCAACCTAAAGGGTCCAGTCTATAGTATTAATGTCAGAGAATGTTTTCAGAGAAGAATTACAACGAAAGGTTACACACAGAGAAATCGAAGCCCCAACTCTTTAAATCATTAGCAAGAACTAAGAATTTTGGAATCTGCAGAATTCGTTAAAACAGTCTTACGAAATTACTAAACTGCCATTAATGAATGAACGGATAGCATAGAATAGTTGAGGGCATAAATGTCATCTCATCCCTTTTAATGAAAATAACGAACTCCAGTGCATTGTTCTTCTTCTTAATTGCAGAAAACAACTTCTCTTCTTCTCTATTTGCAGATTATGAGATCAAAACTTCACAGATTGCTAGTCTCCTAGAGTTTGTGAAGAAATTCAGTGGCCTTAAGGTAGGTTTAATTCATTTTACCCTAAAGTGAAATGTGCTATGGCTTTAGCTTTGACATGGGTATGCATGTTTTGGATTGCATATGGCAGCTAAATATGTCCACAAAACACTTTACAATTCAAGTATTGTAAATACAAATATCATAGGACCAGTAAAGAAAATGTCTTTGGCTAATCATCCAGTCAAAGGATTCTACTTCATGGTACCGATGCACCCGTGGTAGAAATTAAATTATTGTTTTTGTTTTTGTTTTTTAATTTCAAGTTCAAATTGGATTTATTTGTGCTTAATAGTAATGGTTGTGCAGAGTCTTCTACTGACGATTCTAAGCTACATGGTAGATATAAGGATTGCTATAGGAGTAGAAGACGGCTTCGTTGATTCCCAAAAGTTGCCATGCATAGAAAATGCCTTTGATAGGATACTCAATGCTACATCCGAAATCAACCAAAAAAGTTTTAAGTGATCGGCGGTCCATCTACTTCTGTTGAAAGCTTATATTATAGTTGATTACGTTGTTGTTGTGCAAACTTAAATATTATTGTTTGATCATTCTTCTTTAAATATAAATTTTTAGATCAAGCAGAAACATAATTGTTATCACTAAATAATTTATGTATGATTATAATGAACTTAATAGTTATTGAAAATTTATATGTTTTTGATGACGTGTAATTTGTAAGTAATTAATGCTGAATAGGTCAATAATTCGCTATAATAAATAAATGTTTGATTTAATTATCCTATTTGATTTGGAATGTTTGATTAAAAATCTATGTATGTGATTTTTTTTTTTTACTAATTTATTTAGAGTGAAATATTTAAATTAAAGTTAACATATAATTCCCACCTATGAACTTGGTACTGAGGTCTGGGATTATAAGGAAAAAGGAAAAAAATAAAAAAAGAGTTTGCATGCGGATCATACGAGCTTCTCTTTAGTCAAGTTTATTAAATTATTTATAATTAACAAATATTCAAAAGCATATCCATTTTCCATTTTTTCTTGGTTTTGCTTTAGTGTATGTCCTAAAAATTATTTGTATTATCAAATTTATAATTTTGTATTAATTTTATTGATCAATGAAAGAATTTGTTTTTTATTCGCTTATATTTATTGTTTCTTCTATTATTTTATGCAATAGAATATAGAATGTATATGAGTTATTCAGATAAATTCATTTAAGAATTAAATGAAATTATCAAAATCTTTTTCTGCATATATGGTATTGATTGGACGACTATATCACACAATAAATATATTGAATATCGCTTAAAGATATCATAAGTTGATATAAGTTAAATTTATAATATGAGTCTTATCATAAGGAATTAGTATAGTTTTATAGTTAAAGAATTATTTATCAAATATGATCAAATAACGATAAATATCATGGTATGCATGTAGTCGATAATTTATAGTATAATTATATTAGTGTGCGATATAACCTCTGACCTGAGACATCTAAATAGAATATTGTATGAATGTGTATAGTTCATATAGTGTATAAGTATATGATTAATAACGCCTTGTATATTAAAATCAATTTAATTATATATTATTTATATATGAGTTCAGTTGATAGTTAAAATAGAATTTGTTAACTTGACAAATAGAATTAAGAGTTTCGGTTGACTTTAGTCAAGTTAAATTTTTATATAAATATCGATAAATATTTAAAATATAAGTTTATGTTCTTAGCACTTCAAAAACCATACAAAGAGTTTGTAGAGACGTATCCAAGATATATTGATCTTTAACCTTATATGATAATTGGTTAAATTTTTTTTATAATCGAGGTGTCCGGATCAGTTTACGCGTATTTCAACTAATCATCGGAGGAGACTAGTACAGCATCCTACTGTCATGACCCCTCATTTAAATCATGGACACATCTAAGAAATCGAACTCAGAATCATATACCTAACCACACAGTCCCAAATTCGTTCCTGTCAACTGAACTATCTATAGATAGGTGATAATTGGTTAAATACCAAATGATAATTATATTATTGTCATGGATATTTTAAGTATTCATTAAATTACTTAATTTATTAATGAGATAATCTTCTTAAAAGTCAAGGAATTAAATGCATGTTGAAATTATTAATGGTTAATAAGATTCAACGTAACATTTTTTTTTAATTGGTCCAAATATGCACAAGTTTGATATAAGTTTATTGGTCTATTTATAGATAGATTTGTATCACATACAAATTAATTAAAATAATAATATTTATTATATAATTATCAATTTATCTTAATAAAAAATATAAATACATGATTTATTATTTTTTCATTAAGTGATAACTATAAAAATTGAAAGCTTTTCCCTCACGATTTTGGTTATGGTGAAGAAATATTAGGGATGGTATTAATGGAAAAGAACTTATGATTTTGGGTTTATTATTCATCAAATCAAGAAGGTAGACAGATGATTTAATTAAATCTTAACTTATTTTTTTTTATATTTGTTAATATATATGAAATCAAGTATGTGTTATTGGAGAAAATTTTAAATTTGTTGCATATTTAATCCATAGAATTCTTTAATAATCATGGTCAGATTTTTTTCAAAATGGACGGCGGATTGTAACGTGTAGTCATTTTCATTTTATTAACATCTCAACTGTATGTGACATTGATGTAACAGTGATTTATTAAATTACGTGGATAAAAGTCCAATTAAACGGTAGCACGCTCATTTGTTTCACATTGACTTGTTTCATTGGTATACATGCATTTTGTTTTATAAGCCCCACAACCGCAATTCTGGTGCCGTTTAATATTCAAAAGGTGTTAGACTAAGTTTTTTCTAAACGAGAATTTTAAAGTCAAGTTTTCAATTTAATTATATCCAAATCAAATTAGATTTTTTCTCCTATGTTTTCAAAGTTTGAAAACATTTTATTCATCCTATTTTATATTTTAAAATTTTAACCGCATTCATCCTATTTTTTAAATTTAAAACTTTTATAATTTAAACTCTGTTATTTATTTTTTCAATTTTAAGTCTTATAAAGAAAATTTTGGTTTATAATCTTTTTATGCATCTTCATTCTTTATAGCTGACTGTCAAATTTTGTGAAAGTATTTTTATTTTTTAAATTTTTTTGTTGATATAAATTTAAGTATATATATATATAATGTGTATAATTGAGGGTCATAACTTTGTAGCCATGTGGCTGAATTATATGTTCATAATCAATTTTAGAATAATATAGATATTTTATTATTTTAATTAAAAATAATTTGATATTTTTATAAATCATACTCAATTATTATTTTTGATTTACAATTTAAAAAATTAAATTATATTGCTATTGTATGTATTTTTTGTTCATGTATGGTAAATATTAGTTTAATTAATTAACATTAATAAAAGATTTGCACTTAATTTTTGTCAAAATTTTAATATAAAATAATCATTAAAAATAGTTTCAATAAAAAAATATCTTTATTTTTATTTTTTTGATATTATATTAAACATATTTATACATTTTTTTTCTAATTTAAAGATCAAATTTTACGTATTATATCTGTTTTAAAACACACACACACACACACATTCCACTCTCATTCTTAAGCTTATAGGCGGACTATAAACAAGACTCAAAAAAATTTTAGCCTTTTGAATTGCATTATAGGTATGCTAGGGACACTATAAATTGAACAAGTTTTTAGTTTTTGAACCATGCTCTAAAGAGTATACAACAGACACTACATATACTTTGCCCATAGCTAGTTTCGATTTTCGAATATGGGTGGTCAGCCAAACAAAGTTCACCAAAATCTCCGAACACACCACTTAAAAACTTATTCTTTTGAGTTGTATTTAAAATTTAAAACTTATTTCTGAATTGTAAATTAAACGGGTTTAGTCTTTCAAATGATTAATGCGAAAGCAACTAATGCTAGCTAATTTTACATATATGCCATTTCCTTATGAAGAAGTAATTCACTTGCAATTGTTATCTTCTTCCAAATGTGTCGTTATAAATATTTATTATTGTTATCGATTGGTACCTTCAGATTTATATTCCACGTGAATTCAACTAATTCATAAACATGATGTGTTAAAAGAGATTCAATTGTTTAATTTTATTTTAAAACTCCTCTAAAGATTAGTTGAGGTGCATAACTGGTCTGGACACCTCGGTTACAAAAAAAAAATTTATTCTAAAAACTAATTATTTGGTATGGATTAATTATACTTGAGATTAGACAATTTTATGCGCATACTCATGTTGAATAAATAATTTCCTATTTATGGATTAATATTTTTTCATTGTGGCTCATAAGATAAATATTTAGCATAAATAAAAATTATTTACATATTTAAAATGTAAATTGAATTATTGTTTAAACATATACTTAATCTTTCGCTTAAATGCTTAATTATTCTTGCCAACTTATTCAATAATTTGAATAATAAAATTATATACATAGTTCAGTCTGATCTAATAGTTCAAATACACTTAATACCCAATTCAATTCTACTCAATTAAACATAGTAAACACATGCCACCCATTAATTCATATGGCTGAATGGTAAGTTGAGGGAGTGAGATGGTAGAGCTCAACTTTCATTCTGTGGTTCGTTTCTCTTTTATAAATAATAAAGGTATCTATATACCTTCTTACATATTATATGAGCTAAAACTATCCAATACTGATTTTAAATATTAGTGGTTGTAGTATCAATTTTCAAAAGCAACGGTTGTATGTTTATTTAAGGTCATTAATGTCATGATGGAGTTGAATGAATTCGTCTGAACCATGAAATTCATCTCAACCAAGCATACAGATTGCCTCTATTGCCTGCTATTTTAGACCACTCATAATTTTTTATATTCCTCAATTAAGACAAAATTATAGCTTAATTCTTCCAAGTTTCATTCAAATGTCTTTTCAGAAAAAATAAAAAAGTTCATGGAAACGCACTAAGGATGGGAGGATGGGCCGCAAACTGCCTACGAGTCAATAGTGGTTAATACAACTAATTAATTTATTATGTTGACAACGATTTAGCTGGTAATTTATATAAATAATTGGTTAATGAATTATGTGATATCGAGATTATACATCGAAAAAGCAGAGAGAGAAAATCAATTACCCAACAACACTAGAATGGAGATCGAGAGAGAAGAAGAATTGGAACCTGTGAGTCCTACAGGGCAGTACTTGAGCAGCTCCGTTCTTTCACTTTGTGTTCTTGGTGTCTTGGAATCGGAAGTGCCAATTGACGATTCTCAAACTATGTCATTGCTTAAGGATGTTTTTCTCCCCATCAACCCTCGTTTCTCCTCCGTTATGGTATTTACTCTCTTATTGATAATTATCAGTTACAACTTATACTTCTCAATATATAAACTTTTTATATTATATTTGAGAAATTAATCATTTTTTAGTGTGAATGTCCGTATGCAGATTTGTACATGACTCTTAGCAATTTAACACTCAATTTTAGATTGCCACAATTTAGTAGGTCCGAATAGCTATCAACCATGTTTTAATTTTTATCTGTAGAGTACAATTTTCGTATTGTTGACTCTTTCTATTAGCTTATTTATAAGATTTTAAAAGGACTACATGTTTATTTTATTATTTTTTTAATGTGACTTGGTAAAATGAGGTAGATTTATGAAAGGGAAAGAAATCGATAAAGCTACAAATTAAGGGGATATTATCAGCCTTCTCCCTTAGCAAAGGCATGGGTTCTACGTTTTTACTTGACTGTAAATCATATATATTAACCATTCGGTCTCGCTTCGTATGGTATTAAGCTGTGGGAATTAAATTGACAATAGGTTGCAGACGAAAATGGAGCAAAACATTGGAAGAGAGTTGAAGTCAAGCTTAAGAATCACGTAAACGTTCCCATTTTCCCTTGTGGACTGTCACTAGAAGCTTACGATAAGTACTTTGATGATTATATTTCCCAAATAGGAATGGAACAGCTTCCACAAAGCCAACCGCTGTGGGAAATTCACATAATAAAATACCCTACAAGCCAAGCAGCTGGTTTTCTCATATTCAAGCTTCACCATTCCCTTGGCGATGGATTTTCTTTGATGGGAGCTCTTCTTTCATGTCTACAAAGGGCCGATGATCCTTCTCTTCCCTTGACATTTCCTTCAATTGCTTTGCCCTCGACCAATAACCATGGTAATAATAACAGCATTTTCAGGAACGTGTCAAAAATTTTCTCCGTGGTTTCTAAGACTCTATCAGATTTCTGTTGGAGCATTGCAAAGAGTACTTTGATTGAAGATGATCTAACCCCGATACGGTCCGGGATTGCCGGACTTGAGTTCCAGCCACTTACGGTAGCGACAATGACCTTCTCTCTCGACAACATCAAAAAAATTAAGACCAAAGTTGGTGCGGTACGGATCATTTCTTTGAATAAATTTCATCTTGGGTTTGCTTATTGCATCATATATATATATTATATCTGGATCTAGATTATAATTGCTTTTATTTAAAAGTTGAGAACTCTACAATACTCATTGTGGTATAACTGTTATTATGTCGTGTGCACGTGTATGTTCATTTATTGTAACAATCAACTGAATTGCTTTATTGAATTATTGCATTGCTACATAGTAAACATTCTCTTGTTCACATATTATATACTATTATAACTTTCTAAATTTAGAGTTTAGGTAACTAAATCTGACAATTTCAATTGCAATGGTGCTTTCACTCTTACTGTCATAGTCATTGCTTAATTAGTTGGTGAAATGTAGAAATTTTTTTTTGCATGAATCATATTGCTGTGGGGATAAATACTGTAGGCCAAATGGTTTCTTATCATTAATTATCAATTATCAATTTTACATCACTTCTGAATATTATTTATTCAACTGTGAACTTTCAATAATTGTGTTCTACGACAAAAGAGGGCAAGCGAAATGTATTGGATCCAAAATTTTCTTTTCTTCGTTTGATTTTTATCATAGCCTCATAAAAATATTCAAAATTTTTAAAAAAGGGTAAATTTTTTATTTAATATCTTAAACTTGGTACAAATTCTCGGGTAAAAAATAATTTCCACCGTATATTTTATAATTACTCCAATAATGTAGCTATTTCGAACCGGAGTTTCATTAACTTGGCTCGATTACAGACTATTAATGATGTTATCACCGGAATAATTTTCTTGGGAACTCGGTTATACATGGAAGAAATGAAGGAGAGTGCAAGTAAAGCACATACTACAGCATTGGTGTTGCTCAACACCAGGGTTTTTCGAAGCTACGAATCAGTGAAGGATATGGTGCAATCAGATGCTAAGGCACCATGGGGAAATTATTTTGCTTTCCTACATGTATCCATACCTGAGTTAACTGATGCTACGCTTACAAATCCTCTCGAATTTGTCTTCAAAGCACAACAAATCATCAATGGAAAGAAAAACTCTTTAGCCGTTCTCCTAACTGGAAGACTTCTGCAGATTATCAAGAAATTTAGAGGCCCTGAGGTGCGCAAAGATTACAACTTAATCCTTTGATTTAAAAGTCAAACTCCAATGAATAAAGAGCCGCATGTACAGATTAAATACAACAGTCAATGATTTTCTTAAGTATTTGGTTGAAAGAAATATAAAATTTGTCAATTTTATTAAACTTGTGATGCAGGCAGTATCAGAATATGTCTACAACACGCTGAAGAACACGAGTATGGCGATTTCAAATATGGTAGGGCCAGTGGAAAAGATGGCTCTGGCTAATCATCCCGTTAAAGGCTTCTACTTTATAGTTGCCGGTGCACCTCAGGTCTAAAATAATTTTTATTTTTCTTTCTTTTTTATTTTTTTGAGCAAAGACAATTCAATTTTTTTTTAAAGCAAACCTCAATCAAAGAGGCAATTTATTGAAAACGAAAAATTCAAACACACAAGCAGGGGGGAACTGTATATATGCACAGTTCAAATTTAATTTACGTATGCTTAATTTTGATCGTTTTGTAGAGTCTGGCACTGATGCTTGCGAGCTACATGGGAAAGCTAAGGGTTACTATACAAGCAGAAAAGGGCTTCATTGATTCCGCCAAGTTCAAGTCATGCATAGAAAATGCCTTTCAAATGATAATCAAGGCTACATCCTGAACTCTTTCAAGCACAAATTTACTGCAAGATCACGCACCAACTAACTCATAATTAAGTTTTCCGTTTTTTCTTCCTTTATAGAAGTTTATATTATGAATGCGTCATATCTAAAAATAAAGTCAAGTATAACTTCTTCCAATGAATTGCACGCAAACTCAGTCATCACATAATGTTGTTTCCGAAATCAACAGTGATTGGTATGTTATGAATTCTGTAACTGCTTTAGGTGGAGAGGTCTCGCCATATATTTTTGTCCTCTCTTTATATTAAGGTGGCTTATATTATTTTCACAAAAGATGTGGTTGAGAGCAGTATTTTCAAAAGTATGTGCCCAAATTTTGAATATTCAATACTGTTTCGGATTTTTGTACCAAAATATTTCAATATCAACAATGACATTCCATCTTCATCAATCAAACAAATTAAGGCCAAAATTGAGTGAGCAGTAAGTATCAAACTATTTATTTCATACTCTTAATTTATCATTTATTTAAAATAATGATTTAAAATCAAGGGTTTTGATAATTATACGACCCCTTAAAACCAGTTTTGTATTACATTTTGTAATTAATTGTGATGCAAATAATGTATTAGTTATAACATACAAGCATGTTGTGGGTTCTAATGGTTTTTGGAGGGGCAAACCTAACGAGAGGCAATCTATTAATTAAAAGATAAAAAGAATACAGCAAGCAAGGGAGACATGAAACCTGACCCTAAAGAATGACAAAAGAACAACCTCAGAGAGCCCTGAGGCAAGCCAAAAAAGCCTGAAAACGGATGGCAAGAGTTCAAATGCCTTTTAAGTATCCTATTGGTGTCTATTGGTGTTGTGTTAATAAATTTATAATATTTTTTATACTTATCCCAATTTGATTTATTTATTAATCGTGTTAAGAATCTTTAATTCAAATATGATTTATTTATTAATCGTGTCAAGAATTCTTAATCCGAATACAATCTATTTATTAATCATATCATCCGTTTAATAATCATGTCATTTATTTTTTAAATAAGTAATATAATGCAATATGATTATATCATTAACTCAATCCAATCTATTCAATTCATTTAATTAATTAATATAAAATATGACTTATTTAATTATTTATTTATTTAATATAAAATAAGTATCAAATATAAATAAATAAAATTATTATATTAACTAATTATTCATTTAAATATAATTATTTATTTAAACACGATTATTCATTTTACTAATCATATTTTAAATGAATAAACGAATTTAAAAGGTCAAATTCGAATTCAACACGCAGGGCGAAGCCAGAAATTTATATTAGGGAGGGCCAAAGTTAAAAATAAATATACGGATATAAAGTATAAAAATTAATAAATTATCATAAAAAAATAAAATTATTAAATTATATTATTATAATTAAAAATAAA
>JAVXUL010109857.1:0-18369 GCA_035590515.1 Trichilia minutiflora
ACGTTTCGATTTTACGTTCCGTTTTTTTAAATAGAAAACGATTTTAATTAAAATCACGTTTTTGATAACCTTGATCATAACTGGTCTTGAAGGACAAAACTGTATCAAATCATCATAAACATCATTAGATCTACATTTATATATCATGCATATATCATAACAAGCTGGTCTATATTTAAGGCTATGCACTTGATCAAACAAAAGGATAATTGTATCTGTATATTTGCATATTGGTTCGTACCAATGGCTACATAATTGACTGAGCAGAGGGATAGGGCTGCATCCTGGACATTATCAGACAAATGACCACCTTATTGGATCCATGGATCAGTATTGTATATGTAGTTATAACACACGCACATGTATACAGTCATAAACATCATAACATACTTAAAGAAACTGTCTCATAATATATATGGAATCTCGTATACATAAATCTTATAACATAAAGAAACTATTAAATAACCTTCTCATAAACATTTCTAACTCATACTATAATGACATACATGCTAATACTATCTCATAATGCTTTGCTAGTCATACCATACTAACATACATACTAGAGTTATCTCATAAAATGTTTTTATTAATATTGTACTAGCATACATACTAGAACTAGCCCATAAGTCTTTCCTAATCAGATTATATTATATTTATCCTATGTTCAACATTTTCAATGTACATTTTATTTTGTATACTTGAATAACTTTTGAAAACATAACTGAAAATTTACTATTTCTATTCACACATAAAACCTATTTCAATCATCACTAATCTTTTAAACCAAATACTGTAAATAGACATAAAAAAAATGAAATGAAGAATTATTTAGTATTTTGTCCATTTGTAAAACATATTCAATCATATTCATATGTATCATAAATAAAGAATTAGTTCTCAAGCATTTCAAAGCATTTCAAAACCTTCAATATACTAGAACTCTTATATTCATACATATCTATGTCTAAATATATATAGTTTTTGAAATATAAAGAAATAGTCTTATCCACTCACACTCATATATCCTTTATAATGCTCAAGTCACTAGCTTATGCTCAATGCCTGATGTCACAAGTCGATAAATATTTCAATTTCTATTCCTCAAAGGATAACAATGTAATTCAAAGGATGATTTACTTACTAATCCCAAACCTCTAATCAACACTTATTGATTAAATTCAATTCATAACCCCGTTAGTTATACTATTCCTATTAACAAACCTTAAGGCCAATTTCCTATCATCATTCATAAGTAACCGAACTCAAATCGGCTCTCTGAACTTACTGGCTCTTTTACTCAACAATAATAAATTTTAATGTCCTGTCAATTGGTCTCCAAACAACCACATCTAGAACGTAAACATGCATCTCAGACTTAACTAATCTAAATTACACAAAATTCCCAAATGTATAGTAAAATCCAATATAAATGATAACTTAAATTCGTATATTCAATCAAAATATGAAATTGATGCTGTAAAAATGCTGAGAATCATACTAGAGCATTAATTTAACCCTCAAAAGCTTTAATTGCTAACAATAAACAAAAATCCTTTTTTTTGAACAATAACCCCAAGCTCCTCCGGGTTTATTTCTCGACCAAAACTATGAAATAAAGTTCATAGGATATAAAGGGTGTTGAGTACTAGTATTTTATAGTAAGAAAAATAAGTTAAAATGGTGAAGTATAGAAGGAATTGCAGGGAGATGAAGCTGGCAGTACACTGGAAACAAAACATATGAGACCTACTAAAAGAAGAATGAAATGCTCAAGCACTATACTCATTTATAAAAACATACAATGCCTAGAAAATGATAAAATTGTCCTTGAAAATAAAAAAATGAAGGAGACAGCATCAAAGGAAGACAAAATGGTCTTTTTATGAGTTAGATATTTGTTTTCTACATTCAAAAATAGCTTAGTGCATGATTTTCTATAGAAAGTATCAACATTTTTTTGAATGTATCGATACTTCTAGCCTGAGTATTGATGCTTTCATGCCAAGTGTCAATACTTTCTTCAAATACCAATATTTCAGGCCCGAGTATCAGTACTTTTATGCTAAGCATCGATACTTGAAAAATATCACTCAAATCCTTTGAAAAAATATCTTACTATATTTTTAATGCTATTTTCTCTCTCATTCAAAGTTCAATATCACTTCCATTTCTTTCTATATGATCATCTATTTATTTATTTTAAGTAGTAAAAAGCATTTCATCAATTGAACTTTCAATCAACGGAAATTCAATTTCGAATATCGAGTGCTCAAATGACACTTAAATGAAATTCTTTCTAAAGTCAACTAGTTTTATTTATTTTTCTCAAAATCTTCTTAATTCATTTATTAAACATTAATATAGAGTTAATTAATCAATATTAGCACTCGAACACACATTTTGAAAATGACGAAAATGCTCTTCATGTGTAAAATAATTAAAATACCCTTAAGCTGAGATACAAAGTATTACATTCTCCAGTTCTTATAAAAGATTTTTCTATGAATCTTTACTCAAGTTAAAGATTCAAAAATCATATCTTTAATAAAACAATTGAGAAAACTATAGTCTCATGAAATCTAAAAGACCCATACTTATAACTTCCTGCTCAAGTTTCATTTCCTTTCTACTTCATCTTAGTTCACATCATATAACCTCTTTCATTTTACTTCTATCTAACATAGAAAGTTCTATACTTGCTCCCTTTTTATAATTCAAATAGTATAATCTAAGCTATTACTATTTTCTTGACTAAACTTATACTAATTCTTTATTGTCTTAATTTTCTGGCTGATTATACTGATTTCTTATGATTATCTATCGATGAAATACCTTAAACCATCAGGTGACATTAAGTAGGGTGTTTCCATACTATTTTTGAAGACTTATTATGCTAGTACTTCGCTCTAGCCATTTCTAACAATATACTTTTAGAGCTTTACAAACACCAGTACATACTTTTTGTTTTGTACACTTTTTCTATCCTGACCAGTATTAGTCTTGTCCCTTTCTAAATCTCAACTGGTTCCTCATAATATCTCAAATTTATTATTAGTTCAATTCTAAATCTGTCTAACTATACATTGTTCATTTTTATACATTCATAGCATGGATAAGATATTTCTAACGATTCCCAAACATTACTAGCAATTCTTGCAGTAAGCTTAGCTAACATGTTAGTGAACTAATTCTTTTTATGACCTCACATTGACTGGCTTATCTTAAACTTAATCTTTCTTTCCAATTTCACTTACTAATCTATCTGTATCCTTCTTTATTCAATGCGATAAAACAAGTTAATGAAATATCCAGCACATCATTATTAACAAAAAAGACATGCATGGCAATTCTTTAACTAATATAAAACACAAGTACTTTGGAATTTCTTACTTATTATTCTTTATTAGGAGAGGATGTCATCACCCTATTTAAGTAAATAGAGCATCAAATTTTTACAACCAGTGCTCAACTCAGTCTATAACATAGAACCTATTATCTAACATTACTATTTAACATTACTAAAATTCGTATAAAAAATTAACATTACTAAAGCTGACACATAAGGCCAAAAGTAACTATAATGGCTCACAAGTATAAACTCATAAGCATCATTAAAATCCTATCTCACTAGTCGTATTATCATCATAACCCATAACATTAATCCTCTGGCCAAACTATCATCAAGTATAAAACATCAGCTTTTCGGCCATAATAGCATAAAACAAGTCATTATCACAACTGATTCCGTTGAAAGGTTGATTAGGTGATTAACAAAATTTTAGGGTTTGGATACCATAAATCACATTATATGCATATATAGTGCAAAATCAATAAAATCAAAACAAAATACAGGGACCTTGGTTGTAGATTGATGAAGATCAAATCCCAAAATAATAGAATCTTTAAGAATTAAAATCCATGCAACCCTTCTTACCTTAGTCAGATTGATGAGAGAGAGAGAGCTTGGTGTTTTCTTAATTTTATGAATTTTTTGGATATATCATAAAATTAGATAATTGACCCCTATTTATAGAGTTTGCATCAATTACCTAAAGTACAAGACATTTAAATCAAAGATAAATAAGTCTCAAAGCTTGTCAAACAAGCTTTATAATAGTAAATACAAAATATCACTTAAGTTCATATTTTTAACTTTATGACAAACAAGTCCTAAGTTCGGTCAAATTTAATTTAACCAAGCATATGTTAATTCCATTTTAATTTTTAAATATTAATAAAATATTGTAACTTACTCTAAGTTACATTTAGATCAATTTATAAAGCCCTTGTATTTATTAAACTATTTAACGTATAAACTATTTACACTTCTCAATCTAATATTATCTATGAGAGTGTTAGCTCTATTGAAGACAATATTTATTCTCTGAAGCTAAAATTTAATTTTCAACACTTCGAAATTTTTTTTTTCTTAAAAAAAAGATAAAGAAACATATGGAAATTCATTTTCCATTATTTCCTCATCTTATCTTTTATTTTCTTTCATAAAGAAACCATGAAAAGTTGGAAGCAAAACCATTTTATCCCTTTTTCACTATGGAAGTCTACTTCCTCTCATGTTTTCTATTGAATTTGTTTTATTTTAATGCAATTAAAAACAATGTAAAACAAATTAAATTGTTTGATAGGTGGATTTCAAATTCATTAAAACAATTTTAATAAATAATGGATAATATCCTTTTTTTCTATGATTATTTAAAACCAAAAATATTAGAATTAAAATCCACCATTCATTTTATTTAGCCAAGATAAGGATTAATGACACTTATCAAAATCTTGTTGATAAATCAATAAGATTAGGATAAATCATATGATGACATTTGACTTCATCAACTAATACCATGTGTGACCATCTTATTAATTTGATAGCAACTATCAAATATTAAAATATGGCAATTCTAATTTTATTTAATCCCATGTATTATATGTAAATCACATTTACACCATTTTATAAATTATCGAAATATTTTTTGAACTAATTGTTACTAATGCCTTATTGTCAAAAAATTTGTTCTTTACCAATAAAGAATAATATTGTCTCCGATTAACTTATCGAAGCAGTTTAATTTTTTATTAATATAAAATATCATTAACTATATTAATAATATTTTTAAGTCTATCATAAACTTACCGAAAATTGTGTGTGACCCTTTGAGTTCAGTGTAAACTGGACATGAACTGATATGAACTCTTTTATATTACTTTTATACAACTCTTTGTAATCTAAGTTTTCAATGATCATGAGTGATCTCGAGCAAGATATCATACCCCCTCAGAACACAGAGAATGTATTTTTAAATAAACCCATCTAGTCATACTTACATATAGTAAATTCTCTCTTTTATTAACACCCGATCGAATGTGGGCCATGAAGTTGTCAAATCTCTAACTTGATTATAGAATCAAAAAATCAATCAAATATCGGATCTACGTATGCAAAAATTCATTTTTCAGAAATCGTATAGTCTGACTCGAAATTTTGGTCTCTATGTATGACAATCCTACCTAAGAATTTAGGCTCAGTTATCTGAACTTGTAGATTCCATATTAACCATCAACTATCTTCATACATTAAGAATGCATTGCCATCAAATTTCTTTCACCAGACATGACTAGCCCAGTGCGATACACACAAGTGAACGATGCGTCTTAATGCAAAAGACAGTCATGATGTCTTAGGTTAAAGGATTAATGGTACACTAGTAATGTCTCATATGATTCATCACATTTGATCATGTTCAATAATATGTACTCGAATGTATTACTCATGTTTAGGCTCTTGTAACATGAGACTCGTTACCCAACTATTAGTATCGGATACTAATTATTAACAGCATCAAAATATGTCAGTCATGCAATCCCATTGTCTTTTATGATATTACCACAATCAAAAATATTTTTGGATGTATTTAAATCATAAATTTTGTACTCTTAACTGCAACTTTTTGTAGATAGAATTTTGACATATAATACATCATAATAACACATCTTGCATTAATAAATAAAATAATAATAATAGCAACTAAATAGAATGCAAGATGATATAAATACCATTTTATTAATCATAAATATTTTTATAATTAATTATAAGAATATATTTACATAAGGATATTATCTCTAAATCGTGTGATATGATTAGTTCTAAAGCATATCTCCAATAGGATATGATGTTCAGATGTGATCATAAGAAAATTAATCTTTATATTATCAGTCCTCATTATAGTTTTCTATCCTTATGCTCCAACATTAAAACTAGAAAAACTATCAGACTCCAATGAATCCATATGTCTATGACTACTATAACTTTATACTTGAGGCTTTATATAATATTAATAGACATATCTAATATAATTATTAGTTTCATAAGTTTATGTCCTCGACTACCATTTCCTTAATCTCATAACTTTATATGGTAATGATAGACATGTTAAATACAATTGTCATACCTGAGATTTATAATACATCTTAACTAATATATTGAATAACAAATATAATATGATGATCATCAAAATAACACAATAAATAACTATAGTTTAATAATCTATATTTATTCATAAATATCTGAAAATATATATAATGTCAAATTCTCACTAAACCAAAGTATCATTAAATCCCTGTTTACCCATGTTTATAACATTCTACTTAAAAACTATGGGTCTTAGACTTTTAGTTAAAGGATCAACTAACATAGAGTCTATCCTATGTTTTCTATCATAATATCTTCTTTTTTCACTAAATCTTTAACCATTAAGTACTTAATCTCTATGTGCTTTGATCTACTATTAATCTTGCTATTCTTAGAATAGAATACAATAGTGCTATTATCATAATAGATCTTTACAGGTTTAAAGATTGAATTAATTAGTTGAAGCTTTAAAATCAAAATTTTGAGCCAAATAGCATGAGTAGATGCTTAATAATAAGTAACAAACTCTGCATACATGATTGAGAAAGTTGTTAGAGTTTGCTTTATAATTTTCGAAGAAATGGCTCCTCTTGCCAGCATGAAGATATATCTCGAAGTAAACTTTAAATCATCTGGACATCTACCAAAATCTGTATCAGAATACCCAACTTATTCGAAACTGTCAAGCGTCTTTACATCATTATAAAATTCTTTATACCTTAAAAATATCTTATCACTTTCTTGACTGTAACCCATTGATCATGTCCAAGGTTTAATGTGTATCAACCGAGAATGCCTATAGTAAAGCTATGTCTGGTTTAATACAAACATGTGCATATATGAGACTATCAATTGCACACACATAAAAAAATATTTTTTATTACATCTCTTTTAAGATTATTCTTGGGACACTGATATTTGCTACACTTATCTCCTTTCATAATAGGTACCTTTTTAGGCTTACACATTTGAATATTAAATATTTTTAATACTCAATTTATATATATGCCTTTTGAGATAATCTAAGATCTCTGCGAGATCTACCATGATGAATCTAAGATCTCTGCGAGATCTACTATGATGAATTTTAGTACCTAAGACATAAGAAGCCTCTCTAACATGCTTCATGTCGAAACTTGTAGTCAAAAGTTGCTTTGTCTCATTTAGAAAACTTATATAATTGCTCGCAAGAAAAATATCATCCATATAAAAAAACAAGAAAAAATGAACTTACTCTAACTTATCTTTATATAGATGTATTGGTCAACCTTGTTTTCCACAAAGCCAAAAAAAGTGACCACACTGTCAAACTTCAAATACCACTAACGAAAAACTTATTTCAGACTATAGATTGACTTCTTTAACTTGAAGACCAGTTGTTCTTTATCACTCTCTTTAAATCTTTCAGGTTTTATCATATAAACCTCTTCACTTAACTTGCCATTGAGAAAAGTTGTTTTGATATTCATCTGCTGAAATTTTAAATCATAATGGGCAACCAATACTATGATTATTCTAAAAGAATCCTTAATAAACATTAGTAAGAAAGTTTCTATAAAATCAATACATTCTCTTTATGTGAAGCCTTTTGCTATCAACTTGACTTTAATTCTTTCAACATTATCCTTACTATCCCTTTTGATCTTGTATACCTATTTACAGCCTATTGATTTGAACTTTTTAGGTAACTCAACCACTTTTAAAACTCTACTGTCTAATATAAACTATATTTTATCTCTCATAAGATTCAACCACTTATCAAAATTATATTTATCAATCACTTTATTATAAATCACTGGATCTGAATCCTAATTAATATCAAAATCGAACACACCGAGATAGATATAATAATCATCAAAAATTATAAGTCTTCTCATTCTTTGTGATTTTCTAAAAGGAATTTTAGGAACTTCTACGATTATTGTAACCTCTTCTTCAATATACATATCTATTTGTATACCTTCTTCAACAACAGGTGGCATTGCCTATTGAATCTATTACGTATTGCTGCTTTCTCCTTTAAGGAAAGTAATGGGGATCATAAGCATAGAAGTAGCCTATTTTGGTTCTTTTTGTTCCTCAAATTGAAGGCGACTTATATTAGCTACATCTAATTCTAGATACTTGTCTACTTAAGACTCGACTATTCTAGTACCATTAGTAAGACAATATATTCTATAACCTTTAGAGTAACTTAGATAACTTAAAAAATAATAATAAATAGTCTTTGAATCTATTTTCTTCCATAGTGGATCATAAATCTTTACTTTTGTAGAATAGGTCCAAATCAAAAGTGATTTAAACTTGGCTTTCTACCAATCTATAATTCAAATAGAGTTTAGGCACGAAATTACTAGGGACACGATTAAAAATGTAATCAGCTATTTTAATAGCTTTACCTTATAGAAATTCTAGAATATTTGACTTATTGACCATGCTTCTTTTCATCTCCATAAGAGTGGGATTATGACATTTTATTATACCATTATATTTAGGAGTACTAGGCATAGTATATTGAGAATTATCCTAACCTTCTCTAAGAACTTAGTGAAAGATCCTTTTTATTATCTAGCTTTAGTGTACTTTCCATAATACTCTCAACCTCGGTTTGATCTAATGATCTTAATAATCTTTTCTAGTTATTTCTTAACTTCAGTCTAATAAACTTTGAACTTACCAATAACCTCAGACTTCTCCTTAATCAAGTAAACATAACTATACTGAGAAAAATCATCAATAAAGGTAAGTATGTATTTGTTACAATATAGAATGATAGAGAAAGTCCTACTAATATCTATATGAATGATCTCTAATAGATTTTGACTATGAACAACTCCTTTCTTCTTGGTCTTGGTCAGTTTTCCTTTTACACAGTCTATGCAATCTCTCAAATCATCATCATAATATAGTATAAAAAGAATCTCAGCCTTAATAAATCTCTCAAATCTTTTCCGAGATATGTGATAGAAATGTTTATGTTACAATGCCAAAGATCTTTCCTCAATTAGAGACCTTTTAGCAACACCATTTTCCATATTAAAGGACAAATTAAAAGTGTTAGAAGACAAAGAGAATCTATACAATCCATTAAATAGATTACAACTACCAATACTATTAGAGTTATAAACTCCATCAACTTTACTATTTCTAAAATTAAAAAAAAAATCTAATTTTGTCTAACAAAGAAACAAAAATCAAATTTCTTCTAAAAGAAGGTACATAAAAAATATTCTCTAAAATAAGCTGAAAACTAGTGTTTAGCTCTAATGTAGCTATTTCTATATAATGAACTTCAATCCCTATGTCCTTTCCAACTTCTAACCTTGATTCTCTTTCATTTGACTCTCTTAGATTCTTTAGCCTCTGGAAAGTAGAAGTAACATGAACTGTAGCACCACTATTTAACCACCAAAAATCTAATGGAACATTGACTAGATTAGATTTAACACAAAGTAAGGCCAAATACTTATATTGTGTTTTGCCATTCTTATATTTATGATAATCAGCTTTCTTAGGGCCTTTCTTCTTGAAGAGGAAACACTTGAAACTCTTTCTATTCCCTTTTGTATTGTTATCCACTTTCCTTTTAGCCCCTTTTTAGAAATTTTGAGCTTGGTTAGGAGTTCTATACTTCTTGAATTCCTCTTATTTTAAAGGTTGTTCAATTTAGCTTTAGTAACTAAGTTGACAGATTCACTATTTTCCCTCTTAATCTTCTCTTTCTCAGCTACACACTTAAAAATCAAATCATTAAAGCACTCAATCTTGAGTATTAAAAACTGTCTTAATATTTATGAATTGTGGTGATAAATTATTAAGAGCATAAATGACAATAAATCATCAAGAAGTGGAATATTAAAATATTTCAATTTATACTAAATATATACCATCTTAAGAATATAATCTCTAACACTTATGGATTCAACATATCCCATATTGTTTAAGCCTTTTATGAGATTTCCCACATCCGACTTATCAAAAACTTTATGTCTTTTCGCTGCTTTAGCAAAACAATCTCTAACATTAACGGTCTCAAATAGTCTACTGAGTAGATGCTTTGTTATATATCTCTTTATGGATAATAGATTCAAGTGATTCATACTTTTTTATTGGTATAGTAACTTTTCTCATTATCAGTGCTGTTCTAGTAAGTGGTGATAGTAGATCTACACGTAGAGCCAAAGTCACACCCCCACCCAACACTATTAACCATGTTGTCTGCTCTGATACTTATTTAGTGTAAAAATAAAAAAGAAATCATTCAAGTCTTTATTCATATCAGATTTATCAAACATCAGTCATTTCAATCATTTACTAATCATTTCTGATTCATTATTCCCTTGTTCAACCATATATGATCATATCAATCACAATCTACTTTTCTCTGAGATATTTAAAATATTATTTTATGATAAAAATAGATAGTCTATTTATAACATTAATCAAAGCATATAATTTCATAAATACTTTTATAGTTTTTCAAAAAGGAATAAATAATACAAGTGTTTTCTCAAAATCCCTGAAAGACTCTAATTCTCAAAACATATGAGCTAAATACAAAAATTTACTAATAAAGCTTAAACTTGTATATAATCAACACCACTTAAGATTCTCAATTCCTTCCACTTAACTTGAAATTTAAGTGTGAGAAAGTGAGTATATAAGGTATATTTTATGAGCAAATATAAAAACATAAAAAGATATTTAACATTTTAAGGAATATTCTCAATAAACAAAAGATTTGAAATCAAATCAGGTCCATTGGCTCTTTGGTTATAATAGTATAAAACAAAATGATTCGTTTGGCTTTCTAGCTATATCATAAAACAAAACGATCATCATCTAAACTGTTAAAATCATAAAACACGCACACGATATAAATATCAAGTAATCAATACATTATCAATATCAAAATAAATTAAACCAGTTGAGTTTATTAGACTCTATCCACCTCACTTGGTTGTAGACATCCTCAACTCATATACAAGTGTGCAATAATATACTATGCATTTTGGGTCTATTGGATTTTCATCCATCTCAATTGGCTTCAGGACAATCTTTACCCTTGGACCTGGTGGGTTCTATCTGCCTCAATTAGCTATAGAATACCCTCACCCTCAAATGTAATGGGTTCTATCCACCTACATTAGCTATAGGATACCCATACTCACAATGTAATCCATAAACTAGCATATAGGCCAAAATTCATAACAAAATATCATAACATTAGCTCTTCGGCCATACCTATATAAAATCATTATAATCAAATGACTTATTAAAATTAATTTGGCCTTTTGTCCTTAATATTAAATAAATATGATACGAAGATCAATATTGAAAATGATTCAGTTCAATGGACCTAATAAAATTTATATCATCATATTCATAAAAAAATCAATCTCATAATTGACCTCCTGCCCCAAGCATGCCAAAATCATAATGAAATCATCATTCATGTTTATCATAAATAAGTGTGTCATGCCCCAACCATAGAGTTTGCACGTAATAATCACTATAGGTTCCTGGCACATGTTCCTTATACCCAGAATATATGCCCAGAACCTGTAAGGCTATTATAGCACATGTTTTCCAAGAAAATCAATTTAAAACACTTGTAATAATTTTCTCTAAACTTCCTAAACTACCATATATCAAAATCAATCTCAAACACTTTGGAAAATATAAATATAAACCATTATATATAATAAAGTCACTTAGCATCATATCAAAATCACAATACTCATCACTTGCAAATATATATTCAAGTATTTAAAATAATACAACCATTGTTTTCAGAAATCAAATACCAAAATTTACACCAATGTTACATAGTTTCTGAAAATAAAAAGAATTATAAATGTTATAAAATTTCTCCTAGTAGACTTAAAGGAAATGAACATGAGTCCAGAATAAAGATTTATACCTGATCGTAATAAATCTTATTGCAATCACCATTATAAAATCTATTTAATTCTCTTCGAGTTACCTAAAACTGAAAAATGGAGGTGGTGAATTTACAGATTTATACTCTGTGAGTGGATAGGCAGGAAAAACATAAATTTATTTGTTAAATTATAAAACATACATAAATAAATTTATAAAATTTTAATTTATAACTTATTTAATGAAAAGGATTAAAAATATAATCATAGTATTATGCATTTAAAACTGTAGTTTATCAAAATAAAATAAAAAATTAGGCTAGGCAGCCTTCCCGGTAATTACTTTGGCTATGAGCAACTCCGAGACCATCAGTAGATTTTTCATCTAGGTAAAAACAATGAGATTTTATAAAATTTTAATTTAGAATGCTAAAAATTAATATAATGCATAGTTTAGTTTAAAAATTAGTCCATCGCTGACGTTAGTTGTTAAGTAGTTACGTAGTGATACTCGTGACTATTCTTTATATATACATAGCTTCGGATGAATAGTTCCCTAACACTCACTCACCTAGGCATCTATCCTGTGGTCCTCTCTTAGGCTACTTTATCATAACTCACCTAGACAACTTTCACTTACGTTCATACTAGGCTACTTACCCTGTAGTTATAGTAAACAAACAATCCCAACCCTTATGGTTGTAATCATTGATATATATAAATATCTATACATCAAACAAGTCCAACAGATCAATATAAAAGTATATGTATAAGCATCAAAGATATAAAACACCAAATCATTACTCAAACAATGAGAGAATCATCACAATTTTGTTGATCATAAAACAAAACAATCATCATCTACTAAATGCCAAAAGAAATTCATAATTCATTATCCAGTAAAACATAATAAATTATACTTACACATACAAATTATGTTTTTAACTCTTATCATTCTTTAAAATAAAATAGATACATTTAAAGAAAACATTTAGAAATAATAAAAATAAAAAAAGTGTCCACTCACAGATGAGGGAGGGTATGCACTCCCTAAAGTTTTTTGCTCAGGTCGAGTTCTCTATTCTCGTAATCGGTTACTAAACACACATATATCGAGATTTACATTAATTCTCATATTCAATTATACAAATTCATCTTATAAGCACATGGATGAATCCTAATATAGGTATTTTATGCATCTTAGCTTTTACTTTTACTACAAATCACATTCTACTAAACTCACATTTTCTAGTTATTAAATCACATATCCATCTATTCTGCGTCCTAAATAATGCATTAAATCACAAAATTTTATGATATAGAAGCCGAATTTCTTATGGATGAGCAATAACTAAAATTATAAGCTTAATTTAAATGTAATTCTAACGTGTAATCAGCTTACCAAAAAGTTGATAGGAGTCTAAAATCATCATTAATGAGGCTGATTAGACAAATCCTTGAATCAAATTCGAAACCTTAATTTCCCCTTTTGTACTTCCTTGTGCTAATTGACAACACAAAGGTTGGAGGTGAAAAAAGGAATCATTTAAAGTTGATTTTTAGTGAGAAATTAAGGATGAATTGGTTAGAAATCAAGAAATCAAGAAAAAGAAAATTTAGAGAGGAGGGGAGAAGAAAAATATGAGAAGAAAAGAGAAAGGAAGAAACTAAATAAATTTTGCCACTATTTGGGCATATAAATGCCTATGAGTTCTGTAAAGGAAGAAAATTCTAGAAGGGGTAAAAATGGTCATGTTACCCTATTTTCGAGCAATTTGATCGAATGAATCGATCAATTCATTCAGTCAAATCGATCAATTCATTTCAAATCATAGTTCGTTTGAATGAATCTAACCCTTCATTCGACTGAAATATTCGACGACTCTCTAAAAAATTTTGGCCACTTATTTGCTCGCATAAATTGGGCCATTCATTCAATCAAATGAACAAATCAATATATTTTCTCAATAAAAATCTTCTATAGCTCTCTAAAAAATTTTAGGTAGTTTATTTAGTCAAAGGATTAGCACCTTTCGTTCGATAGAATGATTTGTTCAAACCAATCCTTGGATTTATTTGATCGAATGACTTTTGCTTCGTAAATTTTATCGCGATTAAATTCCCGTTCAGTTTTCATAACTATTTCTATTCCTTTCTCCTTCTAATTCTTTTCAAATTTCATATTGAGCCTCAAAATACTATTGACCTTTATAATACCCTGATATATATTTTATAAAAATATAGAAATGTCTTTACTATAAATGCATGGTATTATGAAGTGAGACCTTCTCTTGATCTCAATCTCAACAAATCAACATCATCTTATATCAAAATCAACTCATATAAAATATTACTATTGTCCTAACACATAAATCAATAACTTTTTTAAATAGTTTATAGAAAAACCATAAAGTAAATTAAATTGATTTCACTCACATTTAGAATAGATCAAATTTATCATTAAGCATAGCTTTTAAAACATAAAGAAACATAATTGTATCCACTCACTCTTAAGAATAGTGTGCACTCCCTCATTGTTTCTCATTTCTCAAAAATCTTTTTCTTGAGGTATCAATACCTATTTGATTATATACATAACATCATCATTCAATATACATCAAATATCATTAATGCAACCCATATGCAATAAATAGACTCTTTATAATAAATGTTCCTAGCCATGGTCGATATATGACCATTTTTTCTATTTTTTATGGATGAAATCCCTTGGATGTCTCATTTAATACATTTCATTTATAAAAGTATATCTCACAATGATTCCTAACTTACTGTTTCCATATAATATTATTGAGAACACTTTCCTTCTCTTAAGACTCAACCCTTATTAACTTTTGACCTAATATCAACTCTAAATCAATTTATGTTAATCTATAAACAACTTATTCCTACTTGTTTTATCAATATCATACTTAGATCCTCAAATTTCTCAACGCAGAGGAAAAAAAAACATTCTCATAAATCATCTATATATACAAAAAAATAAACTCAAATCATACTAAAAGACTTATGATGAGTACATAAAAGTGTACATGCAATAAGGTTTAAGTTCATTATTTTATACTTCAAAGTAAGATTAACTCTCTCTATTTATGCATATTCCTAGTCTTTGATGTAAAATTTACTTTATTTGTAAATTCAGTTAATTTTTATTTTAATACAGTGAAGGTAAAAATGGCATAACTTTTCATCCAAGAGAACTATTGAGGTGAATCTTGATCCATTGGAAATCTAACTCATTGGGGTAAAACTTTTATGTTTGATACAACCATCAATTCAGTCTCTAAGTTATATTTTTGATGCCATCAATCAAGCCCAGTTTTTGTTCCAGTTTAGCCCGACCATGCTTCAGTATTTTGCCTATATCTTTCGATAGAAATTTCAGATTGACCTGAGACAAGCGGCATTTGAAATAGGATTCAAATATCTACAGCTTTCATGTTTACCACATAAGTTGAATCACTGATCTTTGAGGTAATCCATAATGTTTTTGTGGTAGCTAGAATATTTCAATTTCATTTGTCAAAATTTTTCTTAATTGTTAAATATTATAAATACCTATTTTGACATTTAGCTCTCATGTTTGCTTATAAATAAGAGGCCTATTTTGTATTCTGAAAATGTAATAGATGTAATAGAATTAGTTTGTAATAAAATTTTGTTCTTTCATCTTCATGTCTTTCCAAAATACTAGTTAAGGCTAAGAGGTTGATACTAAAGATGTATGGTATGTTCTTTATATCCCATCTTTGATTTTAATGTTAAAGTTCTTTTGACTAATTGCATATTCATATTTTGAAAATTGTTTTTAAGCATTTAAACTCTTTGATTTTTATATAGACAGTTGGCACATTGAATGCTTAGAAAAACTTTCTTTGATTCATTGTAGATATATGGCACTAAAAAATATTTTGAACATTAAATGTGTTAAATATTTTTCTTGCATATTTTTATCAATTAAGTTAAAGACATGATTTTAATCAAATATTGATTTTTTTAAAAAAATATATATTTTTCGTGCATCAAACGAATTTTATCTTCCGATTGGGATAACTCTATAGTTAATCTCAATTGAGTCAAAATAAGGGATCAAATTTACTACCATCATCTTAAAATGTCAATTTTCAAAGCCTTGATATTTTAATTTATATTTAATCTTTATTTGGAAATTCTTTTCTTAAATTGATCCATCATTTATTCTACCTTTGCTATTGGATCTTGACTTGGACATAACCTAATTGGATTCTTAGAAAAAACTCTCTTTGTAGATATGATACTTGGACTCACCGGACTATTCTATAACAAGACTACCTATACTTGGGTACAATAATTTAATTGAGATCAACTTACCTAAAGCTCATACGAAGACTTAGAAGAACATAATCTTCGTTGAGTATGAGAAACCTCACTGGTTCCATGCCTAACTTTCCTCTGAAGCTTGATTCTTGATCAAATCAAGTAGTACGGGTTGTAAATGAGTAGAAGATATTGTTTGGGGGTAATTTAAAGTAACAAACTAAAAGAAATAGCGGAAAAATAATTAAGACCTTTAGAGAGATATGAGATAAGAAAATTAGTAACAAAATAACTAATTCTTTTCCTTGATCTTTATTCATTGTTTTATGCATATTTATCATCTTCTCCTTAAAGATTTGAAGGAGAGAAAGTTTTAAAAATGGATAAAATTGTTAATTTATGGGTTAGATATTTTGTTTCCTATGTCATAAAGTATTGATACTTTCCTCAAAGTATCAATTTTTTTTATCTAGTATCGTTACTTTTCTCACAATATTAAAAATATTAAATTTTGGGTTAAAATATTGATACTTTATTTAAATACCCACTTTTTTGGCTTATGTTTTGATACATTCATGCTATGTATTGATACATGAGAAATATCATTTGAGTCCTTGAAAAATATCATTCTAGCATAGAAAAATATCACTTCTATTCTCTTTTACACACTCGTATTTTTGTTCTTTTTCAGTAGAAACAAATCATGTGTCAAAACTTCATCTCGATTAATGAAAATATAGCAGAAAAGTTTCGGTGTATGATTGAGAATGTAATGCCACTTTTCTTAACTTAATTAATTTCATCCAAACCTTTACTAAATATCAATACGGGTTTATTTAGCCAATATTATCTCTCTAATATGTATTTCTGAAAATGAAAAAATATCCTTGGGTGACAAAATGACCCAAATACCTTTGATTGACAAATCAGGGTATTACATAAATTTATATACATGATACCCAAAGTAAACTCTATATCTTCCTTTAATTTGTTGTAACTAGAACTAGTTAGGACTTTAATCATAGTGTTGTTATTATTAAAGTCGAAAGAAACTATTTAGAAAAAAATTGCAATATGATTAATTAACAATAATGGACATCATATAATCAATTTTGAGTAAAATGCAATAAATGAAAAATATCCAAATCAGATCTAATACGAAAATAGTAAAATTATAATTTAAATTTCTCTCTCTACATAGCAAATCAGAGTATGCATTTTATATCAATATGAAGTCATTAATGAGAGGAATAAAAGCCATAACTTTTTATTAATAAGATACAATAGCGAAATCAACATAAAATATTATCAAGAATCAATACAGTCATATGAGCAAAAAAATCATTCATATAGTTTATATTTGATTCTATAACATATATATACACTGGCTCTAATACCAATTGTTGCTCTATTCTTATATATATAAAAATAGAATATAAAGATTTGGAGCAGATATAGTTGCAGTGCTCCAAGGATTAAGCCTTTGTCTCTTTTCTCTATATATATGACAGTCTTTTCAATAGGGTAAATGCAATTTAGAGTTCTAAGTACCCTTTTATGTTCTTTATATATATAGTTAGAAAGAAGACTTATCCTACTTTAATTGGTTATACTGGGTTTTCTCTGTTAGTGTATATGCCTTAGTAACCATTCATGTTGTCGGTTTCAGGGTTTTTGATCTTGTATAAACTCTATATTTATTAATAAAAGAACTTGTTCTTTATTTACATACATTAGCTGCTTCCTTTA
>JAVXUL010109868.1:0-18369 GCA_035590515.1 Trichilia minutiflora
CACCTGGTTAAGAACTTTTGGGGGGCTTTTTGAAGACTTAAGATGACACTTTCGCATTCAACACTCTTCTCCTTCATCTTTGTTTGGGTAACTTCTGTATTTAGCCTTTCCTTTCACATTTTGCGATTTTCAACTCTTTCTCTTTGCATTAGCCGAAAACAACACTTCTTTCCTTTATTTTTCTGACTTAGACATCGGAGTTTTCCCGTCGGAAACCCCATCCAGCATCACTTCGAAGGTGTTATCATTTTACAGGCTTAGGAGGTGAACCTTTGTTCGAAACAATCATGTTTTTAATTAACTTCTGGTGGAAAAGTCACTGTCTGGCTCACCAGCTTAGTCATTCTATGTAAGGAGGGTCCATGGATAATTCTTGCACCAACAGCTGGCACCGTCTGTGGAAATCAAACAAAAACCCATTGAAGCACCGTTTGTGGAGGAAGAAAGGAGGAAAAGCATTTTTCTGTAAGCTTTTAACTTAGAAAAAAGAGAATTTTAAGATGGCAAAAAGAAGGCAAGAGGATGAAGGTTGTAGCTTCAGCAAAAGTATTGCTCGTGGAGGAGGGAGAGCCCCCCTGATCAGGGAGAGGCCTTGGTTAGGAGCCAAACACACTAACAGATTCCTGGCTAGCAGGGCCGAAGCGTTGAAGAGGGAACTCCTAGAGGTCAGGAGGCAGATGGTCAGGGAACCCATCTCCCTAGGAGAGGGGAGAACGTCGATTGCTCATGAAAAATAGGTCAATCAAGCTCTTTAAAGTGGCCGTACAAAAAGACTTCGGGGATCTCGAGAGGTACTCAGCCGTGTGCCTGAGTAGAGATCGACAGTTGGGCAGAAAAGAAAAACTAAAGTGACGGAAGGGATGAAGGAACCTCATGCCCCTCAGGAAATTAACACCCTCTTTAAGATCCATGAAGGGCATGATCACCGAAGAAGTAGAGGAGATAAAAAGTATAGAGGGGTAGATCAGTCAGAAATAGAGCATAGCTTGGCCTCCAACGATATGAGAGTCTACCTCAACGAGAAGTATGCCCGGGAGAAGAAAGCAGTAGCAGCGATCAACAAAAGAGAAATAGAAGAATGTGTAAGAAGAATGTTGTCCGAAGTAGGGGCGTACAATGTCCCTGCTCAAGAAAGGAACCCAGGAGTTGAAAAAGCTCCTACCTCAGGGTTCAAGTCCCCCCTCTCAGAAGAAATCCTATCCTTAGTCCTCCCTAGGAAATTCAGGATGCCACAACTACCTCCATACTTAGGAAAGACTGACCCGTCCTTGTATGTTGACATGTTCAAAGAGATATGATACTGATTCAAAGTTTAACGGAGCTATAGATGTATCAACCATTCCCCCTGAATTTGGAGGGGCCAACAAAGCATTGGTATAAGAGTTTATCACCAGCCAGCATCAACAACTTTAATCAACTGGTGACTCTCTTTGAAAATGAATTCAAAGGAGTGGTGGCCATCAGTCAAAATCTGAGCATCTTACTATCAATACGCCAAGGAACAGGGGAAACTCTGAAAAGTTTCGTACGAAAGTATCACGAAGAAGTGATGAAATTAGGGGCCTATCATCACCCTTTGACTTTAGAAGGGTTGAAAAAATAGCTACAATTAAAAAGGGGCTGGTATGCTATTCATAGATACACGATAGACACCTATGAAGTAGCCCGAATAGAATTGCTCGATGAAATTGAAATTGAAGGGGAGATGTTTCTAAGGATGAAGGAAGAATCCTGAGCCGTCCCAGCCAGGAGGGAGTATCCTCAAGATATACGGCATAAGGGAAAAGGAATTCATTATGGGAATCCTAAGCACGATAAAAGGGATGCAGACAGGGGAGATAGGGGTTAGGAAATATTTCTACCCCGATTCTCCAAGGATGACTGACCACCGAAGCAACTATCAATGAGAAACCTTCCCAAGAGGGCGGAGCAGTTAGCCACCTAGGGATTCACCCCATTAAAAGCTCCTTTGTCAAAAATATATGAATATACAAAAAGCCGAGGTCTTCTGGTGCACATCCCTAAGTTATGAAAGCAAAGGTGCCCCAAAAGACCAAAGGTCGCTTTTATAAATTCTACAAGGAGAGTGGTTACACCATCAATCAATGCGAGGATCTACGAAATCAAATTGAGGTACTAGTCAAGAACAATTATTTTATAAATTACATTGATTTTCAGCACCTCCTCCCAAGATCTGGACAACATCAGCATGATGAGGACTATCATGAGTAGAATTTTAGTGTTATGGTCATCTCAGGGGGTCCTATCCTGACAGGATTATCAAATAATTCTCGTAGGAATTATGCGCGCTACTTATTGCCCAACCACTCCTCGAATGCTCATGTAATGAATGTGCGGACAGACAAGCGACCAAGGATCACCACTATTCCCATCATGTTCATCAATAAAGATGAAGTGGGGGTCCACTACCCCTACGATGATGCATTAGTAGTAGCAATGAGCTTTGTCTCTAAACAGGTTAGTAGAATTCTGATCGATATAGGCAGTTCAGTAGATATAATTTTAAAAACATGCTGGACTCCCTAGGCATAGAGGATCTAAAATTAATCCTACCAAATTCTACTTTACACGGGTTCAGGGATTCTTGCATCACTCTCCTGGGATCAATACAATTGTCGGTTACAATGGGGGAAAAACCTTATCACAAGACTGCCATGGTATGCTTCCAAGTAGTTGATTTGAAGATCTCCTACTCCGTTATTCTAGAAAGGCCCTTCCTTAGGAACACAAAATCAAAAGAGAGCATCCATTACTTGAAGTTGAAGTTCAGAGCTGGGGAAGGGATTGGCATTATAAGGAGAAATCAAAGGGAAGCAAGATCGTGTTTTATCATTTCCTCTAAACAGGCTTATTGTATTCGCAAGATGCCATTGGCAGTCTCCCTTGACCAGAACACAAAAACAGCTGACGAGAAAACAGGGTCAGGGGAACTACCTGAAACCTCTAGTAGTGCTCAGGGCAGGGAAAATAAGGAGTCGCCAGTCCCTAGACTGGAACCAGAAGAAATCCTAACTGACGTGGTTCTGGATAAATGGTACCCTGAGAGAATTGTCAGGATCGGTACCCAGCTGAGCCCTGAGCAGAAGCAGAGCATGGTGGAGACCTTGAAGCTGAATGTAGATGTGTTTGCCTAAAGCCATGTAGACTTGCCAGGTATTGACAAAGGGGTTATAACCTACCAGTTAGTAGTTGCTCCTTCACACAAGCCTGTCAAACAGAAGAGGAGAGTCTTCAATATCGAAAGACAAAGAGCTATCATGGGAGAAGTGGACAAGATGCTCAAGGCGGGTTTTATCCGGGATGTCAAATACCCTAAATGGTTAGCCAATATTGTCTTGGTCAAGAAAACCAATAGAAGCTAGAGGATGTGTGTAGACTTCATCAACCTGAACAAGGTATGCCCAAAAGACAGTTTTTCCCTGCCCCGAATTAATCAACTAGTAGACTTCACGACAGGACACGAACTGTTTAACTTCGTGGATGCCTTATCAGGGTACAACCAAATACCACTGTATCCACTAGACTAGAAGAAGACGACCTTCATTACTGATCAGGGATTGTACTGCTACAAGGTCATGCCCTTCGGTCTGAAGAATGTAGGGGTCACTTTTCAAATGTTGATGAATAAAGTCTTCAAGCCACTAATAGGACAATCTATGAAGGTCTATGTAGATGATATGATCTCAAAGGCCATTAAAGCTACAAACCATCCTACCACATGGAGCTAGCTTTCTCACTTCTCAGAGAATATCAGCTGAAGTTAAACCCTGAGAAATATGCATTCGAGATCAGGTCAGGGAAATTTCTAGGCTTTATGGTCAGCGAAAGGGGCATTGAGGCCAACCCTTGGAAAATATAGGCCATCATGGACTTGAAGAATCCTAGCACATTGAAGGAGTTACAAAGTTTGATGGGAAGATTGGATGCTTTAAGTCGATTTATATTTCGGCTCACTAACAAGTGTTATCCTTTTGTCAAAGCTATAAGAAAGGGCAAGGGTATGACGTGAAATGAAGAATGTGAAAGATCTTTCAAACAACTCAAGGATTATTTGGCTTCCGCCCTACAACTGATCAACCCTTCACCAAAGGAAATACTCTATCTCTAACTTGTTGTCAGTGAACATGCAATTGGCTCGGTGTTAGTAAAAGAAGATTTCCAACAAGTTCAAAGATCTATATACTGCACCAGAAAAGTTCTGATAGATACTGAGGCGCGGTACTCCGCACCAGAGAAGTTATCCCTGGCACTCGTCATAGTGACCTGGAAATTATGACTCCACTTTCAGGCCCATCTTATAGTGGTACTAACTAACCAACCACTACGACAAATCTTTCATCGACCCAATCTATCAGGTAGGTTGATCAAGTGGTTAGTAGAGCTCAGCGAATTCGACATCGAATTCCAACCCCGTAAAGTTATCAAAAGACAAGTTCTGATAGATTTTGTGACTAAACAAACCATAGTTGAGGCACTGACAATCTCCCCACCCCTTGGTTAGCCCGAGGAGATAGATGTGGATCATCTTGACCTGAAGGAGTCCTCCACTTAGCATCTATGGATCGATAGGTCAGCCAGCCAAAATAGGGGAGGCACAGTCATCATACTAATCGGGCTAGAGAAAGAGGAGGTCAGGTATGCTTTAAGGTTTATTTTTCCTGTAACTAACAATGAAGCAGAATATGAGGCTTTGTTGACAGGATTAAGAACAGCACAAGAGATTGGGGATCGCACACTCATCATCAATAGTAATTCATAACTTCTTGTGAATCACTTAAACGGATCATATCAAGCTTGTGAGGAAAGCATGAAGGCTTACCTCATGGAGACCCGACCCCTAATTAATCAATTTGAGAAGGTGGAAATGTGAAAGGTTCTCCTATTTGAGAACCTCCTAATTGATACCTTATTAAAACTCGCCTCATCCCTTACCGAGAACATTCCTAGGGCAATTCTTGTGAAAATCCTGGGGTAAAAAAGCACCTCTCCACCCAAGAGCAGCAGTGTCTTAACAACTCATAAAGAACCCACCATATGGATGGATCTAATCTTGAAGTACCTCAATGAAGACATCCTACCACTTGACAAGAATTAAACTCTCAGAATTCAGAGGAAGGCTGCTAGGTTTACTGTGATAGAAGACACTCTATATAAAAGGGGAATCAGTACCCTTTACTTAAGATGTCTGAGCCCGCAGGAAGTAGAAAGGGTACTGAACGAGATGCACTAGGGAACTTGTAGGAATCACAGTGGTAGTAGGAATTTGGTTCATCGAGTGCTCAGACAGGGGTACTACCGGCCGACCATGATCGAGGACACCCAGGAACTCACGCAGCATTGTCACGCCTGTTATGTACATGCTAACATTTCCCAGCAATCTCTAAAAAATCTGACCACCTTGTTGAGTCTTTGGCCTTTTGCATAATAGAGGCTTGACCTGATAGGGCCCTTTCCAACCACTAGGGCACAGACAAAGTATACTATTATGGCTATTGAGTACTTCATCAAGTGGGTAGAAGTTGAACCTTTGTCCAAGATCACTAAGAAGAACACTATAGTCTTTATCAGAAAGAATATCCTCTATCGATATGGCATCCCCAACATGTTGATTGCAGATAATAGAAAGCAATTCGATAATAGAGGATAGAAGGACTTCTGTCATGATTGGAATATTGATCTAAGGCTGACATTCCTGGCTCATCCAAAGGCTAATGGTCAAGTTGAGGCAATCAACAAGTCCATTAAAAAGCTGCTCAAAAAGAAGTTGGGTGAAAGAAAGGGAGCTTGGGCAGATGAACTCCTAGAAGTCCTATGGGCCTACCAGACCATTGTAAAGGTAGCTACGAGGGAGACTCCTTACTTCCTAGCCTACGAATTTGAAGTAGTAATTCCAGTTAAAATGGACATCCCAACTTTTTGCACTTTTCATTTCAGTGAAGAAGAAAATCAGCAAGTTATGCATCATAAATTAGACTTACGAGAGGAGGTCAGGGACTGCTCCCTACTCAGGACAGTCGCTCACCAACAAAAGGTGTCCAGGTCCTATAACAGAAAGGTCTGACCTCGCTCTTTCAGGAAAAGTGACCTTATCCTTAGAAGGATCACCCTCAATACCCGAATAACCTCAAAAAGATCCTTGGATGCTAACTGGAAAGGGCCGTATCAAGTGATCAAAGCCGTCAGGCCAGAAACTTATAAGCTAGCCTGACTAGACGGTAACATCCTGAATAAAGCCTGGCATATCGAGATGCTAAAGAAGTATTATCCCTGAGAGAGCTCCTCCTCAGGTTGGTTAAATTGTAAACTTGCAATGCTTCTTATATCATTTGTTCTTTTATGAATAAAAAATAAAGTGTTTAAGCATGTCTCTTTAGCATCTTCTTGAATTCTTTTGGTTCGACTCTAAGGTTAAGGTTGACTGTATGCCCTAAAATCCATTAACACTTAGAAGTTTTTTAAAATTCTATCCGTCCTAAGTACCATAAGCCTTTAGATTTGGATCAGGCATCCCATGTATCTAAGACCTGGTTCGTACTAAGGCATGGTAAACCCTGGTTAGATCAGGTCCAATAAATCTTAACCGTCCTAAGTGCCATAAACCCTTAGGTCCGGATCAAATATCCTATGCATCTAAAACCTGATTCGTACTAAGGCGTGGTAAACCCTGGCCAAATCTAAGGTTAAGATTGGCTATGAGCCTTAAAATCATTCAACACTTAGTAGTTTATTAAAATTTTACCCGTCCCAGATATCGTAAGCCCTTAGGTTCGGATCAGGCATCCTATGTATCTAAGACTTGATTCATACTAAGGCGTGGTAAACCCTGACCCGGTCAGATCCTCTAAGGTTAAGGTTGGTTGTAGGCCCTAAAATCCCTTAACACTTAGTCATTTATTTAAAATCCTATTCATCCCAAGTGTCATAAGCTCTTAGACTCGGATTAGGTTTCCCTTATATCTCAAACCTGATTCGTGTTAAAGCGTGATAAATTCTGATCGGGTCAGGTAAATATAAGGTTAAGGTTAGCGGTATGCTCTAAAATCCCTTAATATTTAGCAGCTTATTAAATCATAAATCGTCCCAGGAACCATGCATCAAGCATTCATGGGAAAAAAGACCTGGTCAAGTGAGGCGCGATAAACCCTGGATGAGTTTGACTCAGAAGCTTGAAGATTTTTGAAGACCCTCGATTTTGGTCAGTCTACCCCTGAATCCCCGAAGGAAGACTAGTACGAAGACCCCTTTTTTGGGAATGACTAGTCCCAAAGGATTCATAACTGTTTTCATAAATAAGGTTAGTGAATTCATTCAGTTAATTCAATATCAAGTCATAAAGTAGTTAGAAGTAAGAGGAACTTGCAACGAAAGGAACTAAAAGCAAAGTGTATCTTTTCATTGGTCAAAATAAAGATATATATGTGTCTGTTGAAAAAATTACAAGGGGGTTAGGATTTTACAAAGACTTACAAAACTTTTATAAAAAATGTCTAAGTCCTAAAAGCTATATTTGGAGAGTCCCTCCTCTTCATTTAGATAGCTCCACCACCTAGTCTTCGACCTGGGGTGTGTCAGGCACATCTCCATTTACTCTCTTCGGGACACCGGGCGGGGGCATCTCCTTCATCTAGCTACTCTGGGATCTCTTTTGCAACTTTCACCCCTGAGGAGGAGACGTTTTCCCGAAGAGGATATACTTTAGTGGCCTTAGTTGTTTCCTCTCTGGCCAAATTATCAGGCTGCTCTTCATCTTCGGATCTTCCTTCTTCTTCTTTGCTTGTAAGACCACTTCCTGGTCAGGAGTCTCAAAAAGCTCACTTTGAGTCTCAAAAGTCCCTGGGACATCTCACCCCAGCTGATCAAACAACCATTGAAGGTCTAGGTTGGGGTATTCCTGGAGGAAAAGCAGGCTAGTCAGGTTCACCCCTTCATTTACACCATCATCATAGCGGGCTTTTAACTGAGCCGGAACTCCCTCCAGTTCCTTTGTTTTCTCCTCTAGGGACTTCTGCGTTTTCTTATACCTCGCTTTTAGGGTCCGGAGCTCTTCTGACAAGAAGTTTATTCTGCCTTCATGCTCTAAGATTTCATCTACAACCATGGAGTAGTTGTTCGATAGAGTATGATACTGTTCATGCAATTTGTTATACTGGGCCGTCATAATCCTTCTGACCTGAGCAAGCTGGGTATAATTAGCCTTCAGGGTTTGGGCTCGGGTCTCTGCAGCTGACAACTTTTTCTGTCAGGTCTTCTTCTCCTCAGTCCACTGAGACTTCTCCTAGAGTAGTTGTGATTTCTCCCCCTCTAGAGAAGAGATCTGCGATGAAAGCTCTTCCCTCTTCTTCTCAGCACTCTCCCGGGTAACAGCTATCAGCTCTTGGGCCTTCTTCTTTAACTTTTTAACCGTATTGAAAGCCTGCTTCTTGAAGGCCAGAGCATTTCGATAATCGTCAATAAAAAGGTCCAGTATATATGTTCTCTGCCCCAGAAGAATGAAAAAGAAGTGTTAGCATTTTCAAGAAGAAGAAAATCTTCTAAGTTATTTATCAAAGATTGAGCTTAGGGAAGAAGTAACTTACCTGGTAAGCAAACACACTGAGCCATTTCAGGGATTCCTCCAGGCTCATACTGGCTATATCCTCACCCCTCTTAGGGAAAATCACTTCCCGAGTCGAGTTGGCTAGGAGAAGAAGGTATTCAAAATTCTCCCTCTTCTCTTCTGGGAGATCCTCTAATAAACCCCATCCAGGTTCCCAGTATTTTCTCTGGTAGCCTGAAAGGGATCCTCAATACCAAAAAAGGGGAGGTTGCCCTACCCCTGATCCAGACCCTTGCCTGTCTCCTTGGGGTCAGTTTGCTGTTGTTGAGTTGAGAGGCCGATTGTTTTTATCCCGAGCCCTGGGTGGCTGTTACACCTTCCTCATGGACTAAGACCCTCCTCGATTGATGGCTGAATAGACGGGGCGGTATGTTAATCTTTAGTCACTTCATCACCTCCAGCGGGCCCTTGTCCAGGGGGCTCTTCCCCTTATATTTTGTCCAGGCTAAGTCATCCTTTAGAGGGCACTTCCCTGACTTGTCCCTGGGCAGCTCTTTGAAGGTTATCCCCTTCTGTTTGGGGCCTTCTTCTGATCAGGGGTCTTTTTCGGATCCCCTTTTTGGGTCTCCTTGCCTTTGTCCCTAGGGGTCTTTTGTTGGGAGTTAGTTGGTTTGACTCCCTTTGACCCCCCCTTTAAAAGCAGCCTCTTTAACATATCGGCTGCCTTGTGCTTTCTATAAGCTATAGTACCCCCTGTTCTTGCAGCTGAAAGAGTATAAAGAGTGGGGTCAGGAAGAAGCTAACCCGAGTCCAAGTACAAAAGCAATGTTGAAGATTTTTTATCCTTATTCAAGTGCGTCCTGGCCTTGGTCAGCTCACTCCTGGACACGGCCTTAGACACTAACTCGAACCTCACCTGGGAGTCAGGGCTCAGGAGATTTCTAACATCCATTGGGCCCAGGGATTCTATTTTGATGACCACGTCAGCCGGGAATCCCGGCTATTCTTGACCAATATTTGCGCAAAGAAAGGTCAGTTAGAATATTTCATAAATAAAACTCTTAAAGTATAGCTTGTTATACCTAGTTCCTAGAAGGTCGTGGGGATGGCGCCCCGAGTGGATTCCACCCAGTTCCCGTTGACCACAAACCAGCGACCTTTGCAGTCTTTATTGCAGGAAGGGCTACCTTTAAGCTTCGACTGGTACCCTGGGCGAATCTGCAGGTAATACCACCTCGGATACTGGTTGGTATTTTTTTTTGAGAGAATAGAAGTACAATACCTCATTCGAGGTGGGGACAGGAGCTTCGACGTCAGCCTTCAGCACAAATAGACCCCCCACCCTCCAACTATTCAGGGTCAATTGGTGGGGGGGGGATGCCGAAGACCTCGAACATCCTTACGAAGTACTGTTGAAGGGGAAACCTGACCCCTAGTAGCAGATGCTTCTCGTTGAAAGCCACCTCTCCCGGTCACAGGGCACTTGGAATTTCTTCAGCCCTAGGAACCCTAAGATTTACGTTCCCAGGAATCCCGTAAATCTGGTGGTAGGTTTGTATATCTGCCTCGGTAATGGTGGAAGGGAACCAGTCTGCTTCATTTGATCCCCTGACCCGAGCTTACCTGGTGATATTCCTCTCATCTTCCCTTCTTTCCTGGGTAGGGGTAGCTACATGAAAAGATTCTCTCCAACGACCAGTATCCTTCGAACTTTCTTTGTGAGCCATTTTTATGCAACTTCAAAGAATACCTACAAAAGCACAACAAACAAACGAAAAACTAGAAAACACAAGAAAAGAGAAGGATAGAGATCGAATTAGAGAGCTTCGGAGTTAAGAAGCAAAGGCAAAAGAGAAAATTTAGAAGTGTGAAAATGACAGGTGAAAAAGGGGGGGGGGGGGTATTTATAGTAGAAGAGATTGATCTCCATTGTTGATCTAAATGACCAGGGGATCGCCATGTGTCCCAGTCCAGAAATGTTCCCCCATAACTTGAGGAGCAGATATGTCTCCAACCACTAGGGAATCGCCACGTGTCCCAGACATAGATCTCCCCCCATTGCTCGAGGAATGGTCCTTTCTTTCTAATAAGGTTTTGACACGTGGCATACTCCCACCTTAGTATTTAAAACCTTCCCAATACACAAGGTGTCACCAGCCTAGAGATAACTATTGACAGGCCTGACGTGATTTTTGATGGGCTGCAATTAATGAAGACGAAGCAAAAACCCAGGGGGGACACATTATCAAGACAGTATCGGCTCCATTAAAAGAAAGAGAAAGGATCTCTGTGACCAGGTAGCATCCGTACCACACCAACTGCCTCAGTAGTTGGCTACCCCACCAGTCAAATCGAATTACCTGAGCTAGCATTCTCTCATGGAACAGATCGTCTCAGGCATGATTTTTTGATACAAGCTTTACAAGTCTCACACCAGAAACTAGGGGACTGGATATTTGGGAGAAAATACAGGACAGACACATGGATACTTCATCAGTAGGACACGTGGTAGCTAACCAGGTGGCCACCCCAGGGATTCCATTGTCCTAGAAAATCTTCGCCCCAAGCAACCTATGTCTTAGGAGTCTCATTGTCTCAGGCATTCTTCACCCCAGGCCTTTCATCGTCTTAGGATTTTTACCATGTCAGGTCCTAGGAAAGATAAGGATTTCTTCTCAGTTTTTTTCGCAGTCATAAACAACATGCCTCAGGTATCTAATAGTGGGGGCCCTCAAACATCCTCCACCCCAAGAATCAGGATAGCTTCTCAGGAGAAATCACCCCAGGCCAGGTTTCTTCCACAGTTAGCTTACAAATGACCACTGATCTGGGCATCAATGGACACATACCCCGCCCCCTATTCAAAAATGAGAATGAGTGCTGATAATAGGTCCACTATTAAGGTAGCTGTCAACCATAAATGCACCCGTCCCATCATTTGACCATCTTCAGGTGATGGAATGGTGTCAGGCTTGCAACTAGCAGACATGTCAACAACATTAATGAAATTTGGCTGTACACTGTCCTATAACAAACATCACATCATTCTCATTCTCCGATGTATAGTTATTGTTAAGGGGGGTACTATATAAAGGTAGTTTCTTCAAGTGGTTAAGGATTTTTTGGGCGCTTTTTGAAGACTTGAGACTTTTTGACACTTTCGTATTCAACACTCTTCTCCTTCATCTCCGTTTGGGTAACTTCTGTATTTAGCCTTTCCTTTCACATGTTGCCATTTCCAACTCTTTCTCTCGGCATTAGTCGAAAATAACACTTTTTTCCTTCATCTTTTTCTGCCTTAGGTATCGGAGTTTTCCCATCGAGAACCCCACCTGACATCACTCCGAAGGTGTTATCATTTTGCAAGCTTAGGAGGTAAAGCTTTACCTGGAATAGCCACGCTTTCAGTCAATTTTCGATGAAAAAGTCATTGTCTGGCAGTAGCCTCATCACCCTCACACATCACTAGCCGAGTCATTCCACGTTGACCGCAAGGAGGGTCCACGGACAATTCTTGCACCAATAATAACTTTAATGATCATCACCACAATCAACTTCTGATACTAGGTATGAATTAAAATCCTACTTATAGAGAAGTTTATATTATTTTGGAGGTTTTAATACTCTAAAAGATCTTTGAGGTATAATTAGTATTGATGTTTGTTAGGTAGACATTCTAGCTTTAGTATCGTCAATTTGAGATCAAAGGACTTTTCCTTAACCTCAATATTTTTTCCTTTATCACTTTCTTTCAAGAATACGTTTTTGAGAAGTGTGCATTTTGAGTTATCGAAATTCTTTGATTAGACAAAAAGTAAAAGTAATATCTTTAACAATATCTAGAATATTCTATAAATGGACTTTTATCTAATTTAATAACTAACTTAACATAAATTAGACAACCCTAAATTCTTGTATAATTAAGATTGCATTTCTTTTCACTTTATATCTGATATGTACTCTTTTGAATTTGTTTAAATGGGTGATCTCAATTTAATTATTGTACCCAAGTATAGATAATCTTGTTATAGTATAGTTTGGTAAGTCTAAGTATCGTATCCACAAAGAATATTTTTTAAGAGTCTAATTTATTTATATCCAATTAAGATCCAATAACAAAAGTCTTATAGCAAAGGTCCAAAGTAAAGGTAAAATAAATGATAGATAAATTTTAAAACAAGAATTACCAAGTAGAGATTAAATGCAAATTAAAATAATAAGGTTTGAAAGGTAATATTTTAGGATGATGATAGTAAAGTAGATCCCTTATTTTAAATCAATTGAAATTAATTAAAAATTATTTTAATTGAAAGATACAAATATTTTATGGACAAAAATATATATTCTTCAAAAAATCAATATTTAATTAAAATCATTTAAGAAAAGTGTTTGATACAATTAAAATATTTAAAGTATTCTTTGTGCCATATGTCTATAATGAATCAAGGGATTGTTTTTAAGTATTCAATGTGCTAAATATCTACAAAGTATCAAAGAGTTTTAAATGCTCAAAAATATTTTTCAAGATATGATGCAATTAATAAAAAAACTTAAATATTAAAAAAAATAGGATCTAGAGAATATACCATATATCCTTATTATTAACTCTATAGCCTTAACTGATACTTTAGAAAGACAATATACAAAGAGAAAGAGAGTATTTTATAAAAGAGAATATCATTACAAACTTAATTACAATATGATTCTAACCTCTTTTAACAATTTATGCAAAATACAAATACGCCTCATATTTATAGATAAAATGAGAACAAAATATCAAAGTAAGTAGTTGTAATTTTTGATAAATTAAGTTGAAAACTTTGATAAATGAAATTGAAAAATTCCATCTATTATAAAAAATGTCATGGATAACCTTAAAGTTCAATGATTAAGCTTTTATAATAAATATAAAAATTATAGATAATTGACTTATCTTTCAATTGCCACTTGTATTAGGTAAATTAAAAATTTCTATTAAAAGTTATTATCAAAATACTGAAGCATGGTCTGCCTGAACTGAAACAGTAATTGGGTATGTTTAATGATTTCAAAAATATAACTTAAAGTCCAAATTGATAATTATCCAAAACATAAAAGTTTTAGTCCAATCGATTATCTTTCTATAGGACTAAGAATCACCTTAATAACCATATTGAACAAAAAGTTATGGCCTTTTTATATTTACTGCATTAAATAAAAAATAAATAGAAATAATAAACAAAGTAGATTTTATACCAAAAACTAGAAATATACATAAATTGAGATAATTAATTATACTTAAAAGTGTAAAATGATGAATTTAGACATTAGTGTATATACATTTTTATGCACTTATCACACCCCTATGCAACTTATTGTTAGTCTTTAACAATACAAAACGTTAATATTTGACAATGAATCGAAACAAGAGCTCACTTACATGGTATTTATTATTTTATTTTTTTTTGATTTTTTCAAATAAGTAACTGCTCAATTACAAGTCTCAATACAGCTACAAAATCTTCAAACAAGAAATCTATAAACTTTCTTTTGTACTTAAAAGGACACAATAATTATGGGGCTTCATCGAAAAAGAGAACAAAATTCATTTTATTATTTCACAAGAGTTTACATCTTTTGGACAATATTTATTTTTAAATAAAATATAAATAACAACCATAACCTAATTCCTCGATTAATAACTCCCAGACTAGTTGACTTTAAGGTATTAGGTGTTAAGATACCCCTACGAGTCTCTTTAGAAAATAATTTTAATCTTAAATAATATTCATAACCTAATTCATCAGTTAATGACTCATACACCAGTTGGCCTTAGAGTATTAGGTGTTAAGATGTCCCTACGAGCTTATTTAAGAAATGAACATTTATTTATAAACAAGTTTTTTCATTGAGTACAAGATTTATTTTGTATAGCTAAGCATGCAATTGGGGTTCAGCTCATTCCTAACCCTTACCAACAATGCCTACATTCAATATTTTTTCTTTTTTAAACTTTTTAAAAACATTTTTTAACCTTTAGGTGTGTAACTCTAATGAAATCGTCAAAATAAATAGTGACTAATCTTAATTTACAACTTATAATCATGCATCAAAGTGTGTATATGATAAGAATAGTTTATAAAATTATTGTCTAATAGTATATGGATACAATTATTTAACCAATGATCATACTAGAGTTCATAGATTTGAATAATTCAAATAGAGCAAATAACAAAAACTTGTTATAAATTCTAAAAATCAAAGTTAAATGATAACAAAAACACAAAAACAATTTGCTTGAAAATGACACTATTAAGATGTGTCTCAAGTATTAAAAAAAATATTTTACTCAACCATTTTCAGAAAAATTCAAACACTGTCAGTAAATCTCTCTCTCTCTCTCTCTCCTTTTAATATACATAAAAACACTTAAAAAAATAACATAAAAGAGAAAAAAATACACAATACATAATATCGACTATCCTTCCCTCTAACCAATTTGAGACGCTATCTTCAATGTCTAAATATATAAAGGTAAAGTACAAAAACCATTACCTGAGTTACCACTTACTAAAAAGATAAATCTGCAATACATATTCTCCTACAAGGCTTAATGACCAATATCTAACAAATATTCTGATGAAGATATTTCATTCATTTATTTATAAAAGAAAAACATACTTTTAATCAAACTATAAAAACTTATAGTTAAATTTTCAAATCTAACTTACACTTTTTAATTTCTTCTCTAAAGCAATTTATCTGAACTGTTATCAGATCAGGTTTGTAGATGAACCTTTCTAACTTATCAATCAACTGATCAAAAGTTGAAGCAGTGATTAGGATTCGTCACGTTGAGTATGAGATAAAATATAATTTCACAACTTTATCAATAAAAGATAACAAGTCCTCAAAAAAATTATTAACATTTAATAGACATATAAGTTTTTGGTGAATATTTAGTTAGACCTACGAAGTAACTTAAAAAAATTCTTTCAAAGTACTATAACTACTTATAGGCATATAAAGATATCAGAATTACATATTATTCTGACAATGCGTTCATGTATTGAGTACCTATAGCTCCTCTCTAATTGTCATCCCTATAATGTTCCTTACAGTTAAAAGTATAAGAATAATACTTAAAACTAGACCGTCTCTTACATATACACATCCATTAACCTAAGGCTATTTCTCCTATAGACCAAATGAATTCTACTCTTAGCTAAAATCCTTCCCATATTACTTGTTATATTAATAAATTCTATATCTTTTTTAAAATTAGACCCACATAAAATACATAAACTTTGAATCCGATAAACTGAGAGATTTTTTATTTTTTATATTTAGCTTAATCTTTTGAGTCAAGAGAGTAATTATGTATATTTATAGAGGAAAAGAAAAATGATATAACGACATCTATAAGGATAACTTGGTTAAAATGACAAATGGTTTGAAAATAGGCAATAAAAAAATAAATAATCACACATAAAAGTTAAAAGAAGACAATAAACATACATTACAACTAAAAACACACTTTTCTATAGATAGTTGTAATTGTAGCTTATATCTTCCTCTAGTTTTACATTCAGTAATATCTTGAACGCCTTTTATGAGTTGAGGATAGACTTTCCATCCAATTTTCTTATGAACTGGTAAACAGGATCGTTTATAGTTAGATTCGCATATCATTCATACTCATATTGAAATAAATCCTATAATTTAAGAAGTTATCTTTACACGAATTTATAAGAATATGTGTCAAAAGTCAATAGAATATCGTCTAAAGACTCCTTACTCAGTTCATTCTTAATGAATTGAATCATATCTTATTAATTATTAAAAAATTCTCAACAAACTATATCACTTATTATAGGTTTATCGTGTAATGAGAATTTGATAAAAGCACGAATAATAATTAAAAAATAAAGTAGTAAAGATGATCTACTACTCTTGCTAAAATTTGATCAAGAAATGATAAAGAAAAATGATCTTTTCTAGTACCTGCATTTAATTTTTAATATTCAATGCACATTCTCCAACTAGATGATACACTTGTTGGTAATGACTCAATTTTTTTATTTTTAATCATTGTAATTTCAGAATTCTTAGGTACTACCTAAGTAAGACTTATCCACTTATTATCAGAAATAGGATAGATAATGTTTGTATCAAGTAATTTAAACACTTTAGACTGAACTACCTCTTTCATAGGTGAATTTAATCTTCTTTGAGGTTGTTGATATATCCTAACATTATCCTCTTCTTGTTCGTTTGTGAGAGTAGAAGAGATGACCACTAGAAGAGTTTGCTCGTCTTCAAGGTAAGCATACTTCAATTCTTTAGATAAAGGTTTTAACTCCTACTTAAGCATTTCTTTTTGTTTATTATCATTCAATTATTCCAAGTCTTTAAAGCATAGCTTTCGTTCTTTACTTTCTATCGCCTTTACACAATCAATAAATAAACATATGTTAGAAACTTTAGACTCTAATGACATAATTAATTCAAATGAATTAATCAAAAAAGTTTTTAAAGGGTTAGAAGAATTCCCTTCTTGAATTTTATCTTTTACAATATTTTTAATGATGTTATCTTTTTTATTTTCATCTTCTTTATCATGTATGTCATGCCCCGACCCTAGTCAGCTATGTGACAATCGTCATGAATCTCAGAAATACATTCTATCACTTAGAATGTACCTTTAGGATCTGCAAGGCATTAGTACCTATTTTTAAACTCATTTTCAAAAATAATATAATATGGAAGATTGTCATAAAATACACAATATTACAAATATTTTTCAAAGTATCTATTTCTAATGGGTTCTTGGCTAAGTCAAATACACAAAAGCAATATATACAAATTTATTTTTGTTCAGTGGACCATGATATACATATTTGAGTCGAGTACCTGAGAATCTATTGAAACTCGCTTCAGCTATGCTATATCGCGCCCGTCTACACTAACTTAAATGGGAAAATGAGGGGTGAATATTTGAGAAAATACTCAGTGAGTATACCACACAATGAAATATCAAATAAAACCATACATTGATTACAAAAATATCTCGTAATTATCAAAATCAAAGTATATGCGATGTGATATATTAAACATGATTGAGATAGTCAATATAAATCAAACATATATGTAATTCCTCGGTCTATAAGATCCCATCCACTCTCTTTGAGCTGTATGACTGATCCGCAATCCTGGTTGAGAATGTGTGTCTATGTAAGCTTATATGACTAGCATACTATAGCCTGAATATGCTAGATTCCACCCATCCAGTCTTGAATTGCATGGATAAAATCCACATTCCTGGGTCTATTGAATTTCATCCGCTCCACTTTGAGCTATCTGGCCAATCCTTACCCTGGGACCATCGGATTCTATCCACTCTACCCTGAACTGTATGGCCAATCCTCACCCATATAATATTACTAATATGGCACACAACTCGCAAAGACAATACTGGTGGCTCACAAAGCCAAAACATAACATATGTCACCCCGATCAATATTTATATATATATATACATATTTGACTATACCACATCCACAACAATCATTAAAATGTCATTTGCTGTTGGCCTTCGGCCTCAATCTCATAACACAACATCAAATATACTCATTAGGCTTACAGCCTCACATTCATGGCAATCAAGGTTTCATAACAACTTATCTCTATCATAAATAAGGGGTCAACTTGGCCACTACACAACATACATCCAACGCCTCCTCATTTAAGTCACACGCACACACACACACACACACGCACGCACACACACACACACACGCACGCACACACACACACACACACACACACACACA
>JAVXUL010109887.1:0-18365 GCA_035590515.1 Trichilia minutiflora
GAAGTGTAACCCAATACAATAAATCTTTCTTATTACGGGTGAAGAGAAACCCAAAATTAATTCAACAAGAATTAATTGCAAAGACTCTCTAAAAGAATAAATAATTAATAAACTCACTTTCTCTCACTAAAAATTAATTATAAAAGAATAAAATCAGAGAGAATAAAAGAATTTGCAGAGAAAGAATGTTTTTGAGATTTTTCTTAAAAGAATTATTGCTCTTCAATAACTTCAACAACAGCAACATCTTCAAATTCGTTTGTTTTTATATCTACAATAAATCATCTCCAACGGCTCTCTTGATCTCCATTAATAGCGACAATAAATGCTTCTAAACTAACCGTGACAGACTTGATTTCTGTGAAGGTATCAATATATATTACCAGGATATCGATACGTTTGAGTTTCTACTCTTGAAAGTTTCAATATGTTAGTCATATACATGTTTACGTAAAAATGATGATGTCCGTCGCAAAAGTGTTAATGCAAGCCTCAGAGTATCGGAACGTTTGGAAATTTTCTATGGATATCGATATGTTTGAGATGTTTGGTCAGGGTTCCAAAACCTTTTTACTTGAACGAACATGTCTTCGTCTTTAATGTATCGATACGTTTCCCAGGGGTATCAATACATTTGAGTCCAGATTGAGGGTATCGATACCTTTGAGCAAAGGTTCCGATACTCGGGCTTAGAAATGGCACTATAGCTTAAATGTGTCGATACATTTGAGTAACGTATCGATACATTTATGCCTTGGTGAGCTTTCTTGACACTTTTGACTTATTTTTCTCACCTGCAAAAACGTATATTCTTTCCAAAAGACCAAGTGAATTATATTTGTCTATAAATAATATATAATCATCTTATACATGCATAATTCACACTTATTATTAATTTTGGCATCATCAAAAACCAAAACATATCAAAAATCAATATGCTATGAATCTTATGTTAAAATCAAAATTCATTTTACAATATGCCATCAATCTTATGTTAATATTAAAAACCAATCTCCCCATTAATACATCAATCTTTCATTTAATAATATCATTAAAAAATATCTTGGGGCCATCAACCGTAGGCTACCATATACTGCATTCACTTAGGGGATCACCTCTTGTGATCACTCTTAGGCTACCCCAAACCCTGTAGTTACAATCAAATTATTGGCTCTAAAGGCCGTCATCACCAATAATATCTTGGCCCTCATGACCGTCATCATAATAAATATAAAAAAAATATGACCCACTGGTCATATCATCAATATAATCATCAGTTAACTCAATCCGTAATAAATCAAAATATATATAAACATCATCAAGGGGTGAACAATATCATAAATTGGCCCACAACCATTATTCAAGTAAAACATATACACATTTTCACATAAACAGAAATAATAGACAAATAATTTATAAAGCAATTTTTAAATATAATAACAAAAATAGAAATAGCCTACTCATAATTTAAGGAAGGTATACACTCCCTAATTCTCCTCGTTCCTCGGCGTGTCACGCGGATACCTCGCTCGCACTTCATCGTCTAATCACATATACCAAATTATATCAATATATATTCCAAAATGCGTATGAGACTCGAATGTGTGCAATACATGCTAACCTGGGTTTTCCTACATCTGACAATACGTAAAATCGATTAAAACTCTTGTTAAAAACTGATTAAAACTCTTATTATCTGTCTAATTATCCATATATTATCGACACAGACCCACATTATAGCTACACAAGCGTATTTTAGATATGCAAACCCTACAAATTCGTCAAAACAGTAATTATAACTACTGTTCATGTTCACCCATTTCTTCTAAACTTACGTTTTTAACATCCTACAACTTTTCTGACTTTATTACAACTCGATTGATGTGCAAAAACTAAAATATGAACAGTAAATCTACCGAAATCTATACGAAAGCACAGTAAAATCCATACGAATAAAAATTGATAAAATACGAAATAAAATATGTAGACTAGTTAGGAATGATGCTACGAACCTCGTGGTATAGTCAATTTGCTTCGATTTCATCTCAAACTCGAAAAACCCCAAAATAGAAGCCAAAACCCTAACTCCCCATTTCCACTCTTGTGCTCTAAACACTAAGTCGAAGCCTGTAGAGCGATAAAAATAGAAAATGCAAGTGATTGGTGGTGAGGAATCAAAAATATGGTAGAATTTGGGTGATAGATAGAGAGAGAGTAGAGAGAAAGTGAGGGGGAGAGAGGGAAAAGAGAAAGAAAGAAGAAAACTACTGGAGAAGAGGGGTTTAGGCCCTATTTAATAAAAGAGGATAAAATTATCATTTTGCCTTTAAGTTTTACAAAGGAGAAGCTTCTAGAAACGGGCAAAATCATCATTTTACACCGATTCAGTCGAACGAATTGGGGGATTCATTCGAACGAATATGACTTCGATCGAATGAACTGGACTTCGATTAAACGAACTGGATTTCGATCGAATGAATCTGATACTTTCGAAGTCAGAAAGCTCCCTAATTTTTTGTTCGAACGATCGAGCATTTGTTCGAACGAAATGATCAATTCGATCGAACGAATCACTATTTAATCAAATGAATTTGGGATCGAAATTTTTCAGAGAGTTCCTCTAAATTTCGTTCGAACATTCCACCTTTCGTTCGAACAAAATGTTCTATTCGTTCGAACGAATTGCATATTTTCTCTCAAATCCTTCCCTTAATTGGAAAATATTGTTAGGGTCCCATTTAACATAAAACTTATTTTTAATTATGTTGAGGTTCCTGCGTTCACGACCTCAAAACTCTATCTTAACAAACTTAAATCCCCAAAATAAATATGAAACCGTGTTAACAGTGAATGAAATGGGGGCAAATGCATGCGTAGTAAAAAGGTAAAATTACAGTTATGCCTTTGGATTATAGACATGGGGCTCACAATTAATCATCATCCAAATATAAAGGCCAAAAGAAAAATTAGATTTAATTTTTTAATTAAATGGGTTGGTCCCCAGGTTAAATGAATTAATCCGTTTAACCCTCGGGTTAAACAAATCAATCTAAATCAGCTTGCAATTAAATTGATCAATTTTATTTAAGTCCTAACTCACCTAAATGATGAGTTAAATGAGTTGTTTCACAAGCTGTCAGTCCGTTTGATAGGTCTACATATAAGAGTAATATTATTAAATTGCTTGATCAAATTAAAAAAATTTGATTACAAATTTTTGTTGTTTAAAGGAGTTATTTCTATTACTTCTGATTGTTAGACTGTATGTATTTGTTTGGGTTATATTTATATTACTTCTTATTATATTAATGACAGTTGAATGTTACATAAAAGAATTATTACTTTTCATGAATTAAATATCTGTATAATACATTTGCTCTTTTTAATGCAATAATGAGTATTTTTAAAGGATATGAAATACAAGATAAAATTTTAAGTATTATTTTTTATAATACTTCTGCAAATGATGCTACCAATGATATGTTTTTTAATAACTTAGCACTTGCACTTGATTTTGATTCACGATTTTTTTTTATTTGAGATGCATTTATCATATTATTAGTTTGATTTTGTAAGATGAATTTAATTTAATTTAGATACATATAAAAAGGATTAAAGATGTTATACAGTATATTTGTAACATTTCGATCCGATAAAGGCAGGAAGTGGTGTCAGGACAAGAGAGCCTGAGTAAGGAGCGGCTTCTAGGATGGCAGGGGACAGGAATGAACCGAATCCCACATCAAAATGGGAGAAAAAGTTATTAGGTTATATATGTAAAGTTGCAACCAAGTTGTCAACGAGGCCTTTTGGGATGGGTGGTGGTTTATTTCTAAGAATTACATAGTTAAGCGTGCTTAGACGAAAGTAGTATCAAGATAGGTGACCTCTTGAAAAGTCCTCGTGATAAGCCATTCCAGGAAAAAAATTGTGAGGCCCCAAGGGATGGGCCAAAGCGAACAATATCATTGACAACATTAGACTGGGTATGACAATATGGTGTCAGAGCCAAATCTCCTCCAGTACAATGGTGGTGGTTTGGGGATAAACCAGATGTAAGCTGGTGGGCCTGTAACATCCCAAATCGATGAGGACGGAAAGTGCCGTTGGGACAAGAAAGCTTGAGCAAGGAGCGACTTCTAGCAGGCTTCTAGAATGATAGGGGACAGGAATGAACCGAATCCCACATCAGAATAGGAGAGAAAGTTACTATACTATATATGTAAAGTTGAAACCAAGTTGTCAACGAGGCCTTTTGTCACGCCCCGACCCTAGTTGACCACATGGTAATCGTCGCGAATTCCAGAAATACATTCTATCACTTAGAAGGCACTCCTAGAACCGCAAGGCATTAGTACCTATTTTCAAACTCAATTACAAATAAACTAATATAAAATAGAAGATTTTCAAACAAACATATTATAACATCCTGGTCCGTGAGGGTGGGAAGTGGCGTCGGGGCGAGGGAGCCTGAGCAAGGAGCGGCTTCTGGCAGACTTCTAGGATGGCAGGGATGAGCCGAATCCTACATCAGAATGGGAGAGAAAGTTATTGGGCTATATATGTAGAGTTGGAACCAAATTATCAACAAAGCCTTTTGGGATGGGTGGTAGTTTAACTCCAAGAACTACGCAGTTAAGCCTGCTAAGAGGAGAGCAGTACCAAGATGGGTGACCTCTTGGGAAGTCCTCGGATACCCATTCCAAGAACAAAACCGTGACGCCCCAAGGATTGGGAAAAAGCGGACAATATTATTGATAGACTTGGATCAGGCGTTACAATTGGTATCAAAGTCAACTTTCCTCCAGTACGATGGTGGTGGTTCAGGAACGAATCAAGAGGAAGTGGGTGGGCCTATAACATCCCGGTCCGATGAAGGCAGGAAGTGGCACCGAGGCGATGAAGCTTGAGTAAAGAGAAGCTTCTGACAGGTTTCTAGGATGACAGGGATGAACTGAATCCCACATCAGAATGGGAGAGAAAGTTACTGGACTATATATGTAGAGTTGGAACTAAATTGTCAACAAGGCCTTTTGGAATGGGTAGTGGTTTAACTCCAAGAACTACGCAGTTAAGCGTGCTTGGAAGAGAGTAGTACCAAGATGGGTGACCTCTTGGGAAGTCTTCGGATACCCATTCCAAGAATAAAACTGTGAGGCCCCAAGGGTTGAGCCAAAGCGGACAATATTATTGACAGACTTGGACCAGGCGTTACACATATGTTACATCTGTATTTTCTCAAAATAAAATATAACATATCTTTGGCCAAGCCAAATACATCAAATCATTTTATTATAAATGTTTTTATATACAGTGGATCATAATAAAAAAACCTGAGTTGAGTACCTAAAAACTGTGCTGAAGTCTTGCTTCAGCTATTCTATGCCACGCCCGATTACACTAACCTGAAATGGGAAGTGAGGGATGAGTATTTGAGAAAATACTCGGTGAGTAGACAAGAAAACAACATAGCAAATATATATATATACACACACACACACAGATTTCAAAAATCCCTCGAAATCCAAACCAAATGTGATTTGATATAATTTATATGATTGTGAAAGTCAATACAATTCAAATACGCATATGACCCCTCAGTCTATAGGATCCCATCCACTCTCTCTGAGTTGTATGGCTGATCCGCAACCCTAGTTGGGGATGTGTGCTCATGAATACATATATATAAATGGCTAGCATGCTATAACTTGGACATGTTAGATTCCACCCATCCCATCTTAGACTGTGTGAACAAACCATATTCTTGGGTCTATTGGATTCCAACCACTCTATCTTGAGCTGTATGGTCAATCCTTACCCAAGAACTTTTGGATTCCACCCACTCTCTATGAGTTATATGGTTAATCCTCACCCATAGATATTCAATGACATGGAATACATAATCGTAAATCGATATCAATAGCCCATCAGGGCAAATTAAATCATCGTTGGCTGGCCAAAAATAATAAACAAGATATGTTGGCTCATAAAGCCAAATCAATAAATATGACACCCCGGCCATTACATTCGACTATACCATAATCACATGCATATATATATCATTAGCCTCCGGTCTCACAATCATAATATCAATATTAGACCTCCGGCCTCACATTCATGGCAATCTAAGTATCATCACAAACCTATTTTATCATAAACAAGGGGCCCTCCCGACCACCACACAACATACATTCAACGCCTCCTCATTTTTGTTCTACACATACACATTCATATTCTATGCTATCATTTCTAGCATTATAATTATTCATAAATAATATAAAATGAGGCGAAGGGAAGAAATGTCCACTCACTGCTTTCCCACCCTCTTGGTAACCTCCTTACGACGGAGATCCTCCCGTCTCAACTGTCACGCCTAGATACACATATAAACACAGAGTTATGATCTATTATGATATACGTGCATGATGCAATGCATGCTTATACTACTCTTGCACTGCTCTCTCTCTCTCTCTCTCTCTCTACCCTCTCTCTATCTCTAACACATTGTCATATATGATCTCACTCCACTATCAAACATTTTTTATCTATTTCAACACCATTACCTATCAAAGCCCTCTAATCTATCGATACGAATGATAAACCAGAAAAATCCCAAATTATAGGGTTTTATAAACAGTACCCAAGCTATATATTCTTAGATATATGAAAAATGATAGCTCAAATGAGAGAGAAAAGCTGAAGAACAAGCTGCCTCGAACTGGTAGGTGAGCTTAAAGCCCTTTTTTAGCTTGAATCTCTCTTTGACTACTGTTCACCGTGCCTTCTTTCCTCCTGAATCCTCATAATCCGACGGTTAGAACTCTGAGCCAAGGAGATTTTAGGATTCTGGTTTTGATTCCGAGTTTATAGGAAATAAAATGATGGAGTTTTGTTGAGAAATAGCTGAGATCAATTTTAATGATGAGAGAGAATGGTTTATGCTATTCTGGTAAAGAGAGAAAGCAAAGAAACCAAATGGGGAAGACGACCCCTGCCTTTGTGTAAATAAGCTGTGAAATCGCTCAAAGGTGTCGATACGTTTCAAAACTTATCGATACCTTTGGCATTTTTCCTATAACGTATCGATACGTTTGCCCAAAATATTGTTCACAAATCTGCAAAGTGTCAATATCTTTCCCAACGTATCGACACGTTTTATCATGTCCCAATCCGTAGATCCCACACATGACAACCGTCACAGACTTTCAGGGTGTACTCAATCGCACAAAATACCCCCTGTAAGCCTATAAGGCATTTATCAAAACTTGTTCCAAATATTTTTCACAAAACATTTTCAATATATATATTCACAATCGAACACCCAAAACTTCAAATAGCTTTTCCAATAGATCTCAAGCACTTTAAATATAAAAATATATATATATATATATATATATATATATATATATCAATCTACTCGATCAAAAAAAGTTCTACGGGATTCAATCTATCCCAAATACAAATTAAATATTCATTACAAATTCTTTAAAAGTTTATAAATACATTATGTATCAAAATAAAATAATATAAAGAAATCAATAGGCTTTAGTGGACTAAAGATCATACAGGGTGAGTCGACATAGCTCATACCTGATCTCTTAGCTAAAGAAGCAATCACCACTACCACAAATCCACTACCTAAGCGAACCTGAAACTGATGGGTGAGGGGAGTGAGTATACGAAAGTATACTCCGTGAGTGAACAATAAAACAAATATAGAAATCCAAATTTGATTTATTAATTAATTCTGTAAAAGAATAAGCAACTCGTTTTAGTTGAAACCCTATAATTAGTATTGAAATTCATTGGGCTAGCTAATTTTCGATGATCTTCCTGGCCAAGGGAATCCCAAGACCATTAGTGGATTTTATATGCAAATAAAAGATGATATTTTGTAAAAGATAGATTTTTTTTGCAAATAAAACAAATATGCAGGGTTTTAGAAAAATATGCCCACCACTGACGTTAGCGTCGAGTAGTCATGAGGTGACCTCTGTGACTATCCTTGATGAGACTCACAGGTGGTCAAGTCCATCTCCAAAACAATCATATAATTCCCTATAACACCTCTACCTGTGAAGCCTCCTGCACTCACTTAGGCGATCTCTCGAACAGGCCGTGCTTAGGCAACCATAAATCGCATTCATATGGGGTCTACATCCCAGTGAACTCTCCCCCAGGCTATCATAATCTGCACTCACCTAGGGATCTATCACAGGCTACCAATCTGTAGCTACAGTATATAACCCGGCTCTCACAATCGATATCACCAATATACATATCATAATCCTCAATCCACATCATAAATCACAAAAATATGGCCCATTGGCCGTATCATGACAAAACAAATATCAAAACTGGCCCTTTGGCCATATCATTATATCAAGCATAAATCAAAATACCAACCTATATGGATTTCATTATCAAAACCACATATTAGAGAGAAATAAACAAAAGTCATTCATAAATATTTTCATATCATTAAATATACATAAAACAGCGTTTAAAGTAAAATAACAAAACAGAAGAAGTCTACTCACAGTTTAGAGCGAGTCTACACTCTCTAGTTCCTTTTGTTTCTTTACATGTTACACGGATACCTCTCTCGCGTATCGTCGCCTAAACACACATTCCAAAATATATCAATGTATATTTCCAAAAATGTTTATATAACTTTTATGCGTGCGTGTGCAATGCAAAATAACCCTGGGTTTTCTAAAATTGGATAATTATTCAAAATCGACTAAAATCCCCATTATACATCTAATTACCTATACGTTTCCACCACGAACCTACATTACGATCATACATGCCAATACAGCTCGATTTTATCATTTTGACTTGCGGATCCTGCATGCTTGTCAAAATAGTAACTCTAATTATTGTTCACGTTCAACCATTTTCTTTGAAATTGTATTTCTAACTTCTTATAACCTCCTTAACTTTATTACAACTCAAATAAAGCTTCAAATCCATAAGGAATGTGATAAATCTGAGAAAATGTAAGCGAATGCACATACGAATCAAAGTTCATAAAACACGAAAAGAAATACATAGATGAGTTAGAAATGAAGCTAAAAACCTCGTGGTGTGGTCAGTTTGCTCTGATTTCGCTCAGAAATCAAAAAGCCCCAATTTTCAAAGCCAAAACCCTAAGTGCTCCTTTGCGAATCCATGCCTCTATTAACAAATCGATGCTCCCAGAGTGTTAGACGCGTGGAATGAGGTTTGCAGGTGAAGAGGAATCAAAGTTTGGGCAAAAATCCAGATGAGGCCTAAGAGAGCAGAGGAGAGAACGTATGTGAGGGAGAGGAAGAGAGGGAAAAGAGGAAAAGAAGAAGAAAAGGTAAAAAAGTTGACCCCCTGACCCCTATTTATAGAAAAAGAATAAAATTATCATTTTGCTCTTAAGTTTTCTTAAGGAGAAGTTTCTAGAACGAGGGCAAAACCCTTATTTCACGTCGATTCAATCGAACGAATTAGAGTTTGTTTGAACGAATCACTTCCTTCGATTTAATGAATTAGGTTTCGTTCAAACAAATTATTCGACGTTTACAGAGGTCTGAGCGCTTTTCAATTATCGATCGAACGAATCCATGTTCGACTGAACGAATCAACAATTTGACCGAACGAATCTTCAGTTCGATCGAACGAAGCCTCATTTGATCGAACAAATCTGTCAAAATAAAAATTCTCACTTAAGCCCTTTTCAAAATTGAAAATCACTAACAAGGTCCCGACGTGCACACTTTTAAACTCTTTCTAATCAACATAAATCTCATTATAACCCTAAAATCATGTCGATATACTATTGTTATGCACGATGGATGAATATACATGAACAGTAAATATAAAAAATTATAAATATACCCTCGGGGTGCAAATATGGGTGTGATAGATCTACCCCCCTTAAAAGAATTTTAAGCCCAAAATTCAACGTACCTCAGTACTGAAAGAGATGGGGGTATTGACGTTGCATCTGAAGCTCAGGTTTTCAGGTCATTTCCTCTATTATATCACTTCTTCATAAAACTTTCACCATAGGAATGATTTTACTTCTCAACTTTCGTTCCTGTCGATCAAGTATGGCTACTGGCTGAACTTCATACTGAAGATTCTCCCTCAAGTTGATAGGAGGCAATACAATGACATGAGAGTGGTTGGGTACATATTTCTTCAATATGGATACATGAAAGACATCATGTATCCTTTGTATTTCTGACGGTAGCTCTAACCTGTATGCTACTAGACCAATCTGCTCAATAACTCTGAAGGGCCCAATATACCTTCGGTGAAGCTTTTCTTAATTTCGAAATCGTATCACTCCCTTCCAAGGTGACACCTTCAAAAACACTTGCTCACCCATATCAAATTCTAAGTCCCTTCTTCTATTACCCGAGTATGAATTTTGCTTATCCTGTGCTATCCTCAACCTGTCTCGGATAATCTTCACTTTCTCTGTGATAGCTTTAATCAACTTGACATTGTCTATCTTTCTTTCACTCACTTCATTCCAGCATAAAGGAGGTCTACATCTCCTTCCATACAGTGCTTCGTATGATGCCATACCTATGCTAGACTGATAATTGTTGTTGTAGGCGAACTCAACTAAGGACAGATATCGATCCCAACTTTCTTGAAACTCTAATACACACCCTCTCAACATATCTTCTAATGTCTAGATGGTTCTTTCTGACTGTCCATTCGTTTGAGGATGGAAAGCTGAACTAAAATTCAACCTTGTACCCATAGCCTTCTAGAGACTATACTAGAATCGAGATATGAAACGAGCATCTTAACCTAACACGATTATCACAGGTACACCCTGTAACCTTACAATCTCTGTCACATATAGTCTTGCTAGTTTATCAACTGGATACTTGGTTCTGATTGGTAGAAAGTGGGTAGACTTGGTTAATCTGTCTACAATCACCTATATTGCATCATATCCAGCTTGAGTTCATGGTAGTCCTATCACGAAGTCTATGGTGATGTGTTCCCATTTCCATTCTGGTATGGGTAATGGTTGAAGTGTTTCTGCTGGCTTCTAGTGTTAAGCTTTAACTTGCTGACAAGTCATACATCTAGCAATAAATTCTGTAAGGTCTTTCTTCATTCCAGACCACTAATAACTTTCTTTGATAGTTCTATACATCTTCGTGCTACTAGGATGCATTGCAAAAGCTGAACAGTGAGCTTCTTCTAGGTTGGCTTTTCTTAATTCATCATCTGAGGGTACGCATACCCTATCTTTCAATGTCAAGACCCCATCCTGAGAAATATAGAAGTCTTCAGTATTACTATTCACTAATTTTTTGGTAAACTTTCACTAATTCTGGATCTTGCATATACTTTTCTTTTATCTGATCCCGTAGAGTTCGTCTCACTATAAGACTGGCTAACATCCAGCCATCTTGATCGCACTCTAATATCACTCGTAGATTCTTCAATTCTAGTAACAATGGAAGGTATGTTAATCGTAGATATGCCACTGTTACTGATGACTTGCTGCTTAAGACATCTGCCACCACATCGGTTTTTCTTAGATGATAATCAATCACTAGATCGTAATCTTTGATCAGCTTAAAACATCTTCTCTGCCTCAAATTTAATTCCTTCTAAGTGAGTAGATACTTCAGACTCTGATAATCAGTATAAATCTGACACCTCTCTCCATACAAGTACTGTCTCCAAATTTTTAGGGTAAAGACTACTGTAGCTAACTCCAAATCATAGGTCAGATAGTTTTCCTCATAGTTATTAAGTTGTCTGGAAGCATAGGCAACTACCTTCCCATTTTGCATCAAAACACAACCTAGCCCTTGTCTGAAGGCATTACTGAATACTATATATCCTTCTCCGGGAATAGGTAGTATCAACACTAGAGCTGAGGTGAGACAACCTTTCAATTCTTAAAAACTCTACCCGTATTTCTCATCCTACCCAAACTTTGTATTCTTTCTCGTTAAACGTGTCAATTGGGCAACTATCAATGAAAAGTTTTCAACAAACTTCCTGTAGTAACCTGTTAAACCCAGGAAGCTTCTAATTTCAGTCACAATCTTCAGCCTTTTCCACTGCACGATGGCTTCAATTTTTCGAGGGTCCACAAAGATTCCTTCCTTTGAGACCACATGTCCTAAGAATACCACTTTTTGAAGCCAGAACTTGCATTTCGAGAATTTAACATACAACCTTCTCTCTCTCAGCGTCTGTAGCACAACCCACAGATGCCAAGCATATTCTTTCTTGGGCCTCGAGTAAACTAGAATATCATCGACAAACACAATCACAAATTTATCAAGATAAGGATGGAACACTCGATTCATGAGCATTACAAGGAACTTATAGTGATCATAACATGTTCGGAAGGCTGTCTTGGCTACATCATCTTCCTTGATCCTCAGCTGATAGTACCCTGATCGTAAATCAATCTTTGAAAACAGCCTTACCCTTTGCAATTGGTCAAACAGATCATTAATCATGAGCAAAGGGTATTTGTTCTTGATAGTGACTCGATTCAACTGTCGATAGTCAATACATAATCATAGAGTCCCATCCTTCTTCTTTACAAATAATACCGACGAACCCCACGATGACATGCTCAGTCTAACAAAACCCTTATCGACCAACTATTGAAGTTGTACTTTTAATTCTTTAAGCTCAGCTAGTACCATACGGTAAGGTGGCATTGATATCGGCATTGTATCAAGAATTAAGTCAATATTGAAGTTAAATTCCTGTTCTGATGGCATTCCTATCAACTCATCTGGAAACATGTCCGAAAACTCTCTTACCACGAGAACTTGATCAATGGAATGTCTTGAGGCAGTACTATCAACTACATATGCCAAAAACCCTTGGCACCTTTTCTTTATTAATTTCTGGACCTCCAAAGCACAAATCAAACTACTGACAAAACATTTCGCTTACCTGTAACTATTTTTGATCCTCTAGGTCCTCTGAACACAATTTGCTTAGAGAAGCAATCCATTGTTGCTTGGTGTCAGGCTAACCAATCCATCCCTAATATGACATCAATATCTTCCATCCTTAAAAGAATCAAGTCTGTTACCAGCTCGACTCTATTCACTATTATTGCATAATCTCTAAACACTATCTTTCTTAATAATTTCTGACCCAACGAAGTACGAACTATTATTTTTTAGTCTGAGGGTGACAATAAGACGTTAGCTTGAGAAGCTAAAGCAGTGTTAACGAATGACTTTCTAGAGCTTGGATCTATCAATGCATATGCAGGTTGATTGAAAATGATAATTGTACCAGTTACTACATCTGGGTTGGCCTGTGCCTGTTTTTGGTTCAAAGCAAATAACCTGGTTTGGACTTTATCTCGAGTCCTCTGAGCACCACGGAAGGCTGAAAATGAACTAGCAACTCCAGATCTTCTACCAGCAGTAACTGTAGGCTGCTCGACTGGTGGTGTGAAGGATACTGACTGAGCTGACCACCCCTTTTTGTTCTTCCAACCTAGGGCAATACATCTTTATATGCCCTACTTCTCCACAGTGGTAGCACATCTGTGGCTGATAACACGAACCTGCATGGTATCGTTTGTAATTAAGGCACCTATTTATATTCTAACTCTGCCTTGATCCCTGAGTATGTCCCTGAGCTGATGATCTGAATCTTGAGGGTCTTTGACCTTGAGAAAAATATGATGAAATACTTGCAGGGATAGTATCAGAGGCACCACTAGATGAACCACTACTACAGCTCTTCTTGGACGGTGAGCCAACATGTATACTTAAATTTCTCCTCTTTTGAAACTGGCTTCTCGATCTTCTCTCTCCGATCAACTTCTCAATCATCTCTTTATACCCTTAATTCCCTGACGATGACATCTTCTCACAGATTTCAAAGTTTAATCCCTCCTCGAACTTGGTGCACAAACTCTCTTTATTGGCAAACTCTGGTACAAACTCAACTAACTCCCGTAGTTGAGTCTCATAGTCGATCACTATCTTGTCCATCTGTTTTAATCTAAGAAATTCCTATTTCTTCTTATTATAGTGGAAGGGGTTGTAGTACTGATCTCTGAACTCTTGTACAAAATCAGGCCAGGTCAACGGGGCTGAGGCTCTAGCTTGTACATTTGCCCACCAAGTCGTTGCACTGCCCTCTAATAATCTAACAGCCACCTTCAACTTGTATCTATCTTTCAGTTCCATGTCATTAAGGTCACCCTCTAGTTTTCTAAACCACCTATTGGCTTTTGCCGCATCTGTAGTACCTTCAAAATGTACACTTCCTAATTGTCGCACTTCTTTGATTAATTTGAACAACTTTAGGGTCGATCCAGATGCTTCTGTGGCCTATGTATTTCAATATATCATAAAGGTAGCCCATTGTTCTAGAGTCATAGCCGGAGGCATACCCATGTCTGGCTACTGATATTAAGAAAGAGGAGGCTCATACTGCCCCTCGGGTTCTGATTGAGGCACATAAGACGTAGCCTCTTTTTCACTAGGTACTACCTCTCTACGTGATCTACCATTACCTCTTCTAGGTCTCAAAGACAATCTTGCTACAAAAGAAACACAATATTCAATTGCACGCATTAAAAATGGTGGTGATGCTTTCTATGACTCGACTCATCTAGTCCACTGGAACATTTTCAAAAACCATAAAATCACAAATAAAATTTTAGTATATAATATGAAAAATATGTTGGGGTGTTTTTAAAACCATTAAAAATCCAAAAGCTCTAATACAACTTAAGTTATCACGCCCTAACCAGTGGGTCCCACACGTGATAACCGTCACAGACTTCTAGGGTATACTCAATTGCTTAGAATATCCCCTATAAGCCTATAAGGTATTTATCAAAACCTGTTCCAAACATTTTTCACATAACACTTTCAATATATATATTTACAACCAAACACTCAAAACTTCAAATAGCTTTTTCAATAGATCCCAAGCACTTTAAATATAAAATATATATATATATTTATCAATCCACTCGATCAAATAAAGTTCTGCGAGATTTAATCTATCCCAAATACAAATTAAATATTCATTACAAATTCTTTAAAAGTTCATAAATACATCATGTGCCAAAATAAAATAATATAAAGAAGTCAATAGGCTCTAGTGGACTAAAGATCATGCAGGGTGAGTCGACATAGCTCATAGCTGATCTCTTAGCTGAAGAAGCAATCACCACCACCACAAATCCGCTACCTAAGCAAACTTGAAACTGATGAGTGAGGGGAGTGAGTATACAAAAGTATACTCCGTGAGTGAACAATAAAACAAATACAGTAGTTCAAATTTGATTTATTAATTAATTCTGTAAAAGAATAAGCAACTCGTTTTAGTTGAAACCCTATAATCAGTATTGAAATTCATTGGGCTAGCTAATCCTCTTTGATCTCCCTGGCCAAGAGAATCCCGAGACCGTTAATAGGTTTTATATTCAAATAAAAGATGATATTTTGTAAAAGATAGATTTTTTTTTGCAAATAAAACAAATATGTAGGTTTTAGAAAAACATGCCCACGACTGACGTTAGCATCGAGTAATCACAAGGTGACGTCTGTAACAATTCTCGATGAAACTCACAGGTGGTCAAGTCTATCTCCAAAACAATCATATAATCCCCTATAACACCTTCACCTGTGAAATCTTCTGCACTCACCTAGGCGATCTCTCGAACAGGCCGTCCCTAGGCTACCATAAACCGTACTCACCTGGCGTTCATATCCCAGGAAACTCTCCCCCAGGCTACTATAATTTGCACTCACCTAGGGATCTATCCCAGGCTACTAATTTGTAGCTACAGTACATAATCCGGCTCTCACAGTAGATATCACCAATATATATATCATAATCCTCAATCCACATCATAAATCACAAAAATATGGCCCATTGGCCGTATCATGGCAAAACAAATATTAAAATTGGCCCTCTGGCCATATCATTATATTAAGCATAAATCAAAATACCAACCCATATAGATTTCATTATCAAAATCACATATTGGAGAGAAATAAACAAAATTCATTCATAAGTATTTTCATATCATCAAATATACATAAAACAGCGTTTAAAGTAAAATAACAAAACAGAAGAAGTCCACTCATAGTTTAGGAAGGGTCTACACTCACTAGTTCTCTTCGTTTCTTGGCGTGTTACGCGGATACCTCTTTCGCGTATCGTCGCCTAAAAACACATTCTAAAATATATCAATGTACATTTTCAAAAATGTTATGCAACTTTTATGTGTGCGCTGCAATGCAAACTAACCCCAAGTTTCCTAAAATAGGATAATTATTCGAAATTGACTAAAATCCCCGTTATATGTCTAATTACCCATACGTTTCCACCATGAAGCTACATTACAATCATACATGCCTTATACAGCTCGATTTCATCATTTTAACTTGCGGACCCCGTACATCCGTCAAAACAGTAATTTTGATTACTGTTCACGTTCAATCATTTTCTTCAAAATTGTATTTCTAACTTTTTACGACCTCCTTAACTCTATTAGAACTCAAATAAAGCTTAAAATCCATAAGGAATGCGATAAATCTAAGAAAATGTAAGCGAATGCACATATGAATCAAAGTTGATAAAACATGAAAAGAAATACATAGATGAGTTAGAAAAAAGCTACGAATCTCATGGTGTAATCGGTTTGCTCCGATTTCGCTCAAAAATCGAAAAGTCCTAATTTCCAAAGTCAAAACCCTAAGTTCTCCTTCGCGAATCCGTGCCTCTATCATCAAATCGATGCTCCCAGAGTGTTAGACACGTGGAATGAGGTTTGCAAGTGAAGAGGAATCAAAGTTTGGGCAAAAACCTGGGTGAAGCCTAAGAGAACAGAGGAGAGAACGTACATGAGGGAGAGGAAGAGAGGGAAAAGAGGAAAAGAAGAAGAAATGGTGAAAAAGTTGACCCCCTAACCCCTATTTATAGAAAAATGATGAAATTATTATTTTGTCCTTAAGTTTTCTTAAGGAGAAGCTTCTAGAATGAGGGTAAAACCATCATTTCACATCAATTCGATTGAACAAGTTAGACTTTATTCGAACGAATCATCCCCTTTAGTCGAACAAATTAGGCTTCATTCGAATGAATTCTTTGATGTCTACAAAATTCAGAGAGCTTCTCAATTGTTGATCGAATGAATTCATACTCGGCTAAACGAATCAACACTTTGATCGAACAAATCTCCAATTTGATCAAACAAAGGCTCATTCGATCGAACGAATTTTCCACATTCATTCGAACGAATCTATCAAATAAAAATTCTCACTTAAGCCCTTTTCAAAATTAAAAATCACTGACAAGGTCCCGATGTGCACACTTTCAAACTCTTCCTAATCAATATAAATCTCATTATAACCCCCAAATCATATCGACATACTATCGCTATGCATGATGGATGAATATGTATGAACAGTAAATATAAAAAATTATAAATATACCCTTGGGGTGTGATAAGTACAGAAAAGTGTATGTATACTAAGGTTTAAATTCATCATTTTACATCTCAAAGTATAATTAACTCCCTCTATTCATGCATATTTCTAGTTTTTGAGGTAAAATTTACTTCATTTATAATTTTAGTTAATTTTGATTTTTGTGTAGTGAACATAAAAAGGCCATAACTTTTTATCTAAGAGAGATTTTAGGGTGAATCTTAGTCCATTAAAAAGTTAACTCATTAGGCTAAAATTTTTATGTTTGGTCCAACCATCAGTTTGGGCTCTAAGTTATACCTTTAATGTCATCAATCAAGTTTCGTTGCTGTTCCAGTCTAGCTCAACTTTGCTTTAGTAATTGAACCATAACTTTTTTTAGAAATATTGGATTGACCTGAGACAAGTGGAATTCGAACGAGGAGTCAAATATATACAACTTTTATGTTTATCATGATGGTTGAATCATTCATATTTGAGGTCATCCATGACGTTTTTGTGGCAGCTAAAATATTTTAATACCATTTGTCAAAGTTTTCAATTTAATTGTCAAATATTACAACTACCTACTTTGACATTTAGCTCTTATGTTTGCCTATAAATAAGAGGCCTATTTTGTGTTCTAAGAATAAAATTGATTTATTTAAATTAGTTCATAATGAAATTCCATTATCTCATCTCCATGTCTTTCTAAAGTTCTAGTTAAGGTTAGGAGATTGATACTAAGGATGTATGGTATATTCTTTAGATCCCATCTTCGTTTTTAATGTTTAAACTCTTTTTATTAATTGCATATGTATGTTTTGAAAAATATTTTTAAGCATTTAACTCTCTCATTTTTATGTAAACATTTGGCACATTGAATGCTTGAAAAAACTTTCTTTGATTCATTGTAGACATATGGTACAAAAA